>JADNYJ010000346.1:0-33705 GCA_015501075.1 Gymnopilus junonius | reverse complement strand
ATTGGAATGTTTTTGAAGGGATATTACGATACATGGATAAGGACATCAAGTAAGAGATGGGCGGCTGGAATGAGGCTGAAGGACGTCAGTTTAACTGGCATGCATCGTTTTTGTAGATTTCTCATACGCTTCGGCTTTAATTTTTTTCCGACTTCTATAAACCTATTCGGGGGCTTTCAGGTGGATTAAACCATTTAATTATCAAACGAATACATGCGAATATGAATGACCGATTGGCTCATTTTTGGGGGTATCCACTAAACTTCTCGTTGCATGGTTCAATGTCCCAGGCTGTGGATTAAAAATCAAGAAGACACTTATGAGCACTAGAGCCTGCCATACTGTTACTGGAAATCTTATATTCCATGCAGAAAAAAGGTCGATGAGGCTATCCGGGAGGTCATGAGGCGAACAGATAATAGGACGTCCTATGTTTCGCCGTCTGCACTGCTTCTTATTTCACTTCCCTGCCATCTTTGACGGGAAGAACTTATGAAGCCTTAAAAAGGCCCCCATTACACACGGGATGTATGAGAAAGAACTGGGACGCCAAACTTCTATGCTGCCTCGAGGTTGCGGATATCGGATATAGTGCCTCATGGTCCTTGGGCTGTTCGCTGCAATATCAATCGAGGGTAAGATCGTCCAATGTCGGTAATCTTTCGAGCATGCTGTATTCAACTTGACGCTCGACTTCATAGAACTATTCAAACGTTTGTCGCATAGCTATTGGACAAGATAAAGCTGTGTTCCACTCAAGACATTTAAATAGGCGCTCTGGTAATCCTAGTCCAATCATCTCAGTCATGATGAAGTCAATCCTCCGTTTCATTATACTTTCCACTTTGGTCAAACTGACTCTGCAGTCAGTGAGTTCTACCCTGAGCACTGGCTTGACGGTGGCATTATTAACACCTACACTAGGGAAATTGCACCGACGGTAAGATTCAATGTGGACCCGGATCCGTCTGTTGCGCAGCCGAGTAAGGCGCATATTTGTCTCAGATCCTTTCATTTACGCATTGGTAATCGCTAGAGATAATTGCAATTTCAATCGCGGAATTCCGGTATGCGAGAATTTTCAGCAGCCGCTCATCACTGGCTTCCTAGGCCAGCCGTGTGCCGATCCCTATCTCAGTAAATCCTCTGTTTTCGGTTACTATGCACTTATCTTCTTTCAGACGACTGCTCTTCTTTCTTGGGTATTCCGGGCTTTTGTTGCCGTCAGTAGAACATGATCTGTTTACAGATGTCGTACTTACAACTTTATATTATAGCTATAGGAACGGTTTGCTTCAACAGCGGCCTGGACCAGGTCGTTTTATGCGTAAATACGTATGGAACTACGTCTGCAGCTCTTCCTTCAGCTACGCAGGGATTCACGCCATCTGCATCTTTAATCCCAAAAAATGACGCGAATATATTATTCAACCGTCTGAAGCTTGGAATAGTTCTAATACTGCTCCAAGTTGCAGTCCGAGCCAGCAAAATTCGGAATTAAGGATCACTACTGCTATCGATGCTACCGTGTCCTTTAACTACACAGGTGAGAATCGATGACAATTTTGGCAGTGATCTTGACGTCGCTCTAGGCCCCAGCATCATGATCAATACAGTAACGTCATCTCAGGGAGGGGTTTTCGCCGTATTCGTAGACGGATTCAACACGACGGATGTTATTGATACATTCTCCGGCCAACTCAGCATTACCCCAGTGTTATCCTGTCCAATATCACCGTTCCTCAAACCCCCTCCCACTCTTGCCACCCAAAACAACCATACTATCCAGTTACTTTACATTGGCCCTTCTCCGAATGCGCCAAATGGGACAACGGAGAGTAGTGGGCAGTTTGACTCATTTGCGATACCGTCCTCCCAAATTCAAAGCGGATCTATTAGTGGTAAAAAAGCAAACGGACTTGTTCTGATGATTTCAGGATTGGCAGTTGTCTTCCACTTGTTCGAATTATCTTCCTTTATCTGATACCGCCTCGCGGTTCCCTCCGAATTGTAGTTCGTCTTCCTCTTGGGCATAGGTTGTTCTGTATAATGTGATACAGTCTTGAATGATACAGCGGATCTAAAAAAAGCGCAGTAGCGAAGTTATTTGTGAATCTGGTCAAATCTATCCTCCATCAGGTGGCGTTCCTGGCGGGCAAGGGAACCACTTGCATCGGAATCGTGTCTAAGCAGAATGAAACTATCTGTTTAGTAAAATACCTCCCCTGACAATGAAAAAAATGACACTGTGAAGTGCTCCGTATACCAAAGGCTGGTGCGAGACGAGCGCACGCCTCTGGGCGCTGATTCCGACACTCTGAGTCAGCCATGCAAGCAACTACCCGTTTAAGAAAGTCCAGCCGTTTTCGGACAGTTCGATCAAGGTTCGCCTGCTCGAGTCTGAATGAAAAGCAGTTAGTATTCAGGGGTCCTAAGAAATGTAAATATGACTATGTATAGGTAAGGGGTATGTAGATTGTATTTCAGAACTATGACACAGTTGGATGGATGATCGGGAATGGAAATGGATGCGGATTTATGTGGCGAGTCCACGAAGATTAGGATCAGGCATTTTTGGACTCAATAAAGATGAGATGAGAGGAAGAAGAAGAAGGACGACAAAACACGAAAAAAGATTAAAAGACGGAGGACAAAACAAGGAAATGGAACCATGGACATAGGAAAGAGGTACAGAAAACATCACAAGTCTGATAATGATATGAGCATATTTGAAGCGAGGAAGAAAACATATCGAAAGAAGAAGGAACAGAGGAAATCGAGAACACTTAACGAGAAAAAAGAAGATAGGTAGACTAGAAGACTAGAAGACTAGAAGAAGGAAATGAACGAGCATAACCATACATTCCGAGATAACAAAACGAGAACAAGCAAATAATATAGTCGAGAAAGTGGTCGAAGACCGTTGTTAGCTGTTTGATCCGACATTGGGATATTTGAGGGGTGGGCATGACGCGACGTAATGGTGAAGGGATGTCACGTCAGCCGAACTTGTGGGTGATAGGCCCGGGGAGCCTGTGGTCGGCCAAAGGGGGTACCAGAAAGTGCTTAGATATTGGCCGTAATTGGCAACAGGAGGGGCTTGAGAGTCTGCATCGTTTCTCCGAGGGGCTCAGATGGAGAAGCGGATGTCATACAACATATGAACAGATGGCGGGGAAAGCGGTGAGCGGTAGCGGCCAATGTGTCGAAAGCATAGAGATTTGGATAATTTATGCATAACAGCTCCGAATCAGTCGTCGGAGGAGGAATAAAGAAAAGAGGTGGGAGCCCTGTCTTCTCTGAAACCCGTTCAGAAGGAGGATAAAAGTAGAGCTTGTCGCCCACCACCTGCGTCGCATGGCCAGGACCACCACTACCGGATCAGCCTTCCGTAATCCAACATACTCTCTCTCTCCCGCTCGTGTTTTTCCTTCTTAGGGAATGCGTTCCAGAATCTCAGCGTCTCGTCCCCAGCGCCGGTCACGATAGTCTCTCCATCCGGGCTCATGGCGAGGTACAAGACACGATTCGTATGTCCGTCAGTGATGCGACCATGTTCAAAGCGGGGTACTTCCATATGCAAATCTGGTTTTGCGCCGTCGTTGAGGAGAATCCGTGGGTTGAGACGAGTTCATGCGATGTTAAGGACCATATGAGGTTGCAGACCTGAATTGTAGAACGAAAGAGATAGATATGTCAGATATGGAAATGACGTGTCAGAAAAGAATAAAGACGAACCTGACTTCCAGTGTCCAGCTCCTGCAACATCGACCCATTGAGAACATTCCAGAACCTAATATGCTTATCCTGTGTCCCTCCGCCAGTTGCAAGGACGCCCGACACATGCGGATCCCAGGCAAGAGCCTTCACAGCAGCTGTATGCTCATGGAACTTGTACAGCGGCGATACGTCGCTACTCAGATCATCCGAAACACCAATCCCATGCCGACTACTCCCAATACCATTCGACGACGAAGCAGGAATACCACCAGGCCTCTGCGACCCTCTCAAATCCCATATACACACTTTGTTGTCATTGCCGCCACTGGCGAGCGTTGCAGTGTGTGTACCGCCATCCCCGCTCCACTTCAACCCGCAGACTTCTTGCCTATGTCCTGCACACTTCTTGAATGGCCGGACAGCCGCCTCGCGTACGTCCCGGTGGAGAACCATTCTGTCTCTCGATCCGGAGGACAGCACATGGGTGTTCCACGCCAATGCTCCTATCCGCTGCGAGTGTGCTTGGTGGTACGTTCGCTGTAGCTGGAGAGTGTTGGCATCGTAAATGTGCAGTCGTCCCGCAAGGGTGCCCACAGCCAGCGTTGTCCCTTTTTGCACCCATGAAACCGACGAAATGGTATCGTTTGACTGGGTTAAATCACACAGTTTCGACACCGCTGCGTTGTGGGCCGTCCACAGATACACACAGGGGCCTAATCCAACTCCAAGCACGTTAGTGCTTGACCAATCCACCAAGTTGAGGTAAAAGTCATCTGCCAGCTCAGGCGCGTCCAAAACTCGGTAAGGAGTCTTGCATACGCTGCGGAGCTGCCGACGCGGTGATTCGAGCAGCTGTCGGCTCTCTGCCCTCACAGGGCTCATTGAGTAGGCTTCATCGGTTGGGGTGTCAAGACGACGGGTGGGTGTGGCTGGATTGGATCGGCTGGGGGAATTGTAGGTGAAAAGACGTCGTCTAGTGGGCGTTGATGGTGGAACTCCACTGCCTGAAGCGACAGGCCGTGTCGGTGATACAGGTCTCCGCGGGGATGGAGGCGTGACTTCTGTGTGTAATATTGTGTTGAAGATCGCATTGGCTTGTTCTGAGTGTGGTTTGTCAGCGAGAACGTGGAGAAAAAAAGATAAACAACGTACCCTTGAGTGCATCTGACTCTGTTGGGATGATGCGGTTCTTTGAAGGCGTTGATGGTCCACCATCGTCCATGAGATGATAAGACGTCCGAAGGTCTCCCAAGTCCTTCGACGGCACGAATCTATCACCATAGTCCTTGGCTATTCGGGGCATGCTCATAGCCGAGCTCATTCCATGAAGTTCGACAGGAGATTCAGGCCCGCTGCTGTCGCTGGTGGTCGGTCTGGAATCCAATGCGGGCGTTGACGAAGATGACGCTGTTCCAGAACCAAAGATAGGATTAACCCTGGGTTTTCGTGGGCTCAGACCATCATCCTCCTCTCTTTCTTTATGCGAAGCACGAAGCCTTTTCCCAAAAGGCGAATTCTTAAGACCTGACATGGTTGGTCCGTGGCGTTACTGATGCTGTATGTTTCAGTTCCTCTGAGCGATGAGGGAGCGGACCTGCAATAGGAGATAAATATATATGTTTAGTCTGCAATCTTCTGGACAAAATTTCAGGAAAAAGTACCTGGACTGCGGCTTTCTGAATCGACCTCGATTTCCGGTTGTGGTTTGTAAGACTATAGCGCACGCGTTTTTTGCGTAGTATGTAAGTTATATAGGTCGTAGCAGCGTCCTAATACATAAAAAGGACCAAAAATGGATGTCAAACATTCACTTTCAAGGAAAACACGAGAAAAACGCACCTAGATGGTGTTTTCGTTCTTTCCTCTGATTCCAACCTCCGGGTACGCCAAAAAGAGCGGAAAAAGCTGGTTGCTGTGTCGAATACGGGCGCCCTGTGCAGTGTAACAGTAATAAAGGCGTTTTCGAGCAATTTGAGGACCTTGAAAGGGGATTATGAGCGGGGTAGCATGGGAGACAATGGCGGTTCAGGATCAACCAGTGCAGGGGCCGAGACGCGTCGCGTCAGATCCGTTTTGGGGTATTTGTTCCCACGTTCCAATTTTGCTAGATCCGTCTGGCACCCGCCTTTGCTTCCGCCTTCTCTTCCGCCTTCTCCGATGCAGGGTCCGTTTAGTCTCTTCTTGGCTTTCGCGTGCAGAAAGCAACAGGACGCCGGCTCATATGTTCTACAAATCGAACGACCTTTTTATTCGGAAAATCTTTCACAAATTGCAGTTTTTTTTCTTCGCCGGCGAAAACAGAACAAGACGACAATGGGATTCGACAACTAGTCGGGACTAAATACAAGGATTACAATGTACTCTTTTACTGTAAAAGGGGACCAAACGACAAGGCGGACTTGAGGACCGTTCTCTCCGAATTTTATATTTATCCTCCAGAAGGACTTCATAACAGCGACCTCATATCCCCCGGAGGTAATGGGATCCCAGTAGCCTCGCTCAAAGCGACCATCCTGTCCTGATAAGACTTATGAATCCCCACAATCTTCATGATGTCACTCTCAAGCTGCTCTTTTCTCTCCTCTGGGGAAGCATCCAACTCTCTCTGTAACTCCTGGATAACGCGGCCCAGGACAAACAGGCTCTGCCCGTATGCGATGATAGCAGCAGCCATGTCGATGCCCTCTTTATCGATGTTGACGGCCCGACGGGCGTGCTCGAGGGCGATGGAAAGTTGGTCTCGTGTCGTGGACTCCGCCATGACGACTGCGGTTCCGAACCCGGATGTGGAGATGGCGCCGCTTCACCGAAGCCACAATAAATCTGGGAACATCGATATAAAATCCCCCGACATTACGCCACTATTTGAGACCTAAGTACCTTGAATACCTTGAAGTTGTTCGTTCTCTCAAAGAATTCAAGGTGGCTTTGGAAAGTCGGCAGAAGATGGTGGGCACAAAGAGAACGGGTGAGCGGAAATGAATCCCGACCAGCCAGCACGTCCTTTATATACGTATGAATTCCGGAACTTCCGTCCTTGACTCTTCTAATTCAACCTAAACTAACGGGCGCTCTGAAAAAAAAGAAGTGCACTTAGCCTAGTCGGTCTTCGCCGTGACACGTCTTACAGGGTCGGGGACCCTTTGTCCAGAACGCCGTCGATGCCTCGGTAAGTTCTTCCGGCTAGCTCGAACCTCGAGTTATGTAACTTCATTATTGCGCAGCAGTCACTCCAGATCTGCGTATCCTCGCATCCTCTTACTCTTGTATTGTGCACCGTATACTTCGAGGTGGCCTTACGGTGCACTTTTTTTCTATTACTCTGGCGACCACTTTGACGATCAATTACGGAACAGCCTCTCTTTTTGTGCTCATCTGGCAACATACTTACTAAGAGAGCCTTGGTTGTATTCTGCTTTTGAACGGAGTCATCTAATGGAACCACGCCAGGATGTAGATCGCTCTCTCTGCCTCTCTGTCTTTACTAAACCTTCTCTGAATTGTTCTTCAGGAGCTGGATTGGGTCTTATTTATTCTGCTAGCTTTTACTCTATCACCCGGCACTGGCTCTATCAATGTCTCGACTTTGCTTGGGGTACATATGTGCCAACCCTCGACTAAAGTCAACACACACTCCGTGCTGCGTATGCACTTCTGCCGTGTGCGACACCAGCTATCTTCATCAGGCAGAATAATGATGAACTAGGATGCGAGGTGTAAAATCTACCGTGCGGATATATAAAAGAGCAGGCTGTATTTCATAACGCCGTCATCTCTATATATCGTACAATTCATTAATCATCTTCTCAAGGCCGAGTGGTCGCACTGCCTATCCACCTCACGGATCATTTCCACTTCTATCTAATTGAATCTGCGGTCTGCGTGTTTTCTTTCACTTTCGGCTGATCGGTCGTGCAGACACACAAGTACTGTTACGTCGATGACGAGATTATTCTGAAGAATCTGTAGCTGCTTTGAGCCGGTTGCGAGATCTAGAGCCTACATTGACTACCGCGCTTGGAATCGCATTGCATCGAAAGAACTCGTCCGCCTCTAGAACGTTTTTTACTGTCTGAATATATATATATTTAAATATATGTATTTATTCCGTGCACACACATGCCAAAGCATCCGAATTACTTCTACACAACGACTTCTACTCACACTGCTGGCAACAGGTTATTTAAGTAGACTAAAAATGATTAAAAAAATAAATTAAACATGTTTACATGTTTTCGACCGTTTTTCGAGTTCTTGAATCTATTAAAAATGATATATTTTAATTCTGAAAAAATATAATACAGATTCTACCTGTATTATAAAGTTCTTAGCCCCACAGAATCTAAAGTTTACATCATGTTTTTGTATAGACAAAAGCTTTTGTTAAATTTCACATTCACAATTTCTTTTGTTGTCTCGTAAATGATAAATTTAGCAAGAATTTTTGTTGTTGGATAAACAAAAAGAACAATGTTTCGCACCCAAACTGAATTGAAAATATTTTACCTTATTTTAAAGGAACCAAAACTTGTCTTAAATACTACAATTGACAACGAGAACAATAAAACAATAAACTCTACCTTTCTGTCACCATTTTTGATCAAAAAATTTAGCACAAGTATTGCATTTAATAGGCCTATAAATATGCTAAAAATGAAGTGTTTGACAAAAGAATTTCTGTACCAGCAATTGTTGAGTTGAAAATAGATTTTATGTGATGGAAAAGCAGACCAAGAACATAAACATGTTTAATTTATTTTCTTAATCATTTTTGGTCAACTTAAATAACCTGTTGCCAGCAGTGTCACCACCGCTTTAATGAGGTCGGGACCGCAGATAATTATAGCCCTCGACACTCTCGGCAATTTCTTCCCAGGCTATCTTTCTATGAAAGCGTCATTGACGTCGACCACGCCCCAGATATCCTCTCGGCTTGCTCTCGACTTTGAATATCGTCCAGTTGTCCACCAAAGCCAAACGGACTTTTCTTTCTCCCTGTTGCGTTAATCAGGTCATTTGTTATGTACAATGTTGGCGTTGCCAATTCAACGGCGTCATCGTCGACCTTTCTCAGAGCGCAGTGTATCTTGGCGACCGCATTCGCGGCAACTCAAGACTATCCTACTCCTTAGTCTTCTATGGACCAAAGCCAGCTACATATGTATACTCAAATCCTCTGCGTGTCCGAATTTATATGAGATGGTGGATTCGATCTCCTTCAGTCTCATCTTTCTCTCCATGGCTCCGAACTTGTGCACTTATATGATTTATCCTTCGATGTTCCATGCAATTCGCTTGGTCTGCAGGGCCCTTTAGCTTTCTACATTGGACTTCCAGAGTTAACCGCTTTTTAGATGAAGAATATGCAGGGCAAAACTTTAGGCCATATAAGCACCTTAAGTCATCCTTTACTATCCTCCAGGACAAACCCCCAAAGTCCGTTTTACCCTTGCCTAAGTTGGGCGATACTCTCATACTTCGTCTCTTCATTTTTCTGCCGTTGTCGTGCTTTTTTGGTCACCTTCTACGGCGATTATTTTAAAACCCTGTACTCTATTTTCACTCACACCGTGCTGCGGTCTAGATCTATATTTTGCTTATTGTGTGAAAATCTTTCCTCGGTGTCATACCATAACGTTCACGCATAATGAGGATATCAACGACTTATCCCGAGTATTTTCACTGGATTTGTCCTACCATTCACTCAGAATACAAGTTCCAAGCACATGGATCGATCTAATCCACACTTGTATTTTGTCTCTCAAGGTCGAGCGCTAATACTAGTGCCGTCGCTGTTCATTCAGTGGGAGAGCCCCCGCAATTGTATTCAATATTCTCCCCTGTTCTCTTGTGACGGTGGTTCCCTAGGCTGTCCAGTTTTGGATAACCCCTGGTCAACCTTGCTTAGAACCGTAGAAGGCTTTGAGGCGTCCTTTCTTTCTCCACCCACCGGATTCGCCCAGTATTGAATTTGGCATCGCCATATGGACCGGATTAGCCCATTTTGATGGGGTTGAGCAGATGCAAAATTGACATGCACAAATAGAATGTGGTGAACCAACTTTCCTCTATGGACCGCAAGGAATTCAATTATCTCGAGGCGATTTTCCCTCTCACCACCAGTTTATAGCAGAAATCAAGGGAATCCTAGAATTGTAAATCGCAACAAGTCGACATCGACGAAATTTAAAAAATACTCCATGAGAACCGGTATCAATGATGACATCAAATAACCGAAGATCGTGTTCCCATAATTCTTCATAAATCCGGTGGTAGCCAACGCCCTCATTTCTAGCTTCTTCATGTCCTTAACATTCTCTTGATACCGGGAATGTCGAATTTCTGAGGGCTGGATTCTTTTCTACTTTGCAGAGATCCTCCTCTCCGTCTCCAGACACATCATCCTCCTCCGCTAGGGCTTTGACCGGCACTTACCGTGGCATTGGTTCAACACCCACGATGTTGAAAATATCACAAGTGGCAGCGAAGTACGCAGTTTATCCATTTCTTCCGTTCTATGAAAAAACAGGCATCTCACGCAGTCACTTAAAGCGCTCTGCACGGTCATGGAAGCCTCTGGATTCTCAAATGTCGGTAACCTTTACCAGAAGACAATACCCCTCGACGCCGGGGTCGACGGCTACGCTTCCACTGCAATCTTACACGGCTTGGAAAGGTACGGTCGGTGGACAATTACGAACGAGGCAAAAAACTCAAGCAATCTGTCTTCCAGTATCCTTTCGATTCTACACGCGGTGGCGATAGTGTCCACGCTTTATCGACTAGTTCATCGCTTTAGGATCCGTCGATCGTGGTGGGACGATTATGTTGCCTTCCTCCCTTTGATGCTGGATCCAATGTATTGGATGTTGACGTTGGTTAGGTTTATCATCGAGGTAAGTCCTTATTCTTACCAGCTACGCGTCCGCGACTCTGATTGTCGTGTAGTCCTCGACTTGACGCACACAACACGAACATTTCGAGTCCTAAACTCCTTCTGGCTTTCTCTCCTTCCGTACCTTTTGATCGTTTTGGTAAGTCCTAAAGCATGCTGCAAAGATGTGCTCCTAACATGCCGATGTCAAAAAGGTCTACACGAGTGGCTCTTTCTCTCTCTTTAGGACGAATATTCCCCGCAAAGCATCCAGCACGACGATGGTCTTATGTTCTTGTTGGTGCCATGATCGTCTTCTGCATCACCAACATCCTCGTCGCCAATTTAACCTGCAAATACACATCCCCGTTACTCGTTCTGTTCGAAGTAACACACTGTGATACAGGCGCAGGTGGCTTCCTCGTCCAGACCATCTTTTTGTTTGTAGGTGAGGCCAGATTATCATATACTTAAGTGCAGCGCACTCAAGCTTCTATCCTCACCTCCCTCTTTAGTCAATGTATTTGGCGATCTCCTACTTGTTATTTCACCTTTAATATTTTTCTGGCGCATCAAGCTCCCTGCGGGGGAGCGCCGCCTTATTCTTATGGTATTTTCTGGAAGCATCTTGACGTTGTTGGCTGGGGTTGTTATAGCGATTATATTCCTGAACAAGGATGTATTTCCCGGAGTGGATTATCTTCTCATCCTCGAAGGCCTGTGTAACATTGAAGTGAGTGCGGTGCTAATCAGGTAGATGATGCTATATGATGCTGACTCGCCCTTCCTAGGCTTCTGTATCTCTTTTCGTGTGCAACCTGACTGTGGTCTCAACGCGTTTCTATCAAGCTATACGCCGACTCCGCAACCTCCGTCAAGACCAAAGCCCATCATCGTTAGATACCGCGGATCCGGAGCCGACAACCCAATACCAACCTCATTCACCAACATGCACTCGCCTTTCCGATAAGACGTCGTCTTCGGAACCGATAACACTGACAGAGATCTCAAGTTTTCCCTCGAGCATGCATTCCCTGGCGAAGAATGGACTGGTCCGATGTATTCGGAAAAATCAGATATTGGAGCTTAGTCGCCGTCTGCGCGGTATTCATCGAGGCTGTATTTTTATTGCATGCTGTGTTTTTCTCCAAAATGGCGTGCTCCAAGGCGTCAACGTTTGAACACTGAACTGGAAGCCTTTCTCTCATGATAGAGGGACAGTGCATAACAAAATACAGTACTAGCTCCGATTCACTACATTGACTTTGTAATGTAGCCGATAGCCTCTTTGTGGCAACATGACCATGTGGATGCCACACTTGTCTAGGGTATATAAATCTACCTCGCCTGGCAGGCAGTCTTGCCTGCTTCCCCTGCTGATATTCAATGTCGAGTAGCACAAAGATCATTCCAAGGGCTCTCCGTCCGTCCTCAACGATCGCAATCATATCTCCTTCTGCCCGTCTCAACGACTTGCTGCCTGAACGTGAAGCATTAGCCGTCAACTTCATATCTTCCTTGGGCTTTAAAACTCAAGTTTTTTATGAGCCCCTCGGTCACACTGCTACTCTCAAAGAATCAATTGAGCTGCGCGTCAACGAAATACATAGAGCATTTGCTGATCCAGAGATATCCGCCATCGTTTGCGCTCTCGGCGGTCCAAATGCCAACGAGTTATTGAATCACCTCGACTATTCCCTCATAAAAAACAATCCGAAGATTTTATGTGGCTTCAGCGACATAACATACTTGCATTATGCTCTATATACGCAATCAGGCCTCCGGACGTTTTATGGGCCTGCAGCACTCACCCAGTTTGCTGAATTCCCTCACCCATTAGAAACTACTACGTCCCACTTCACGCAAGTTTTAACAACCGCTAATAAGCCTCTTGGTCTATTCCCTGTCAGTAAAGAATATACAGACGAATCAGCAACCCAATATTGGTTCACACCCAAAGATCTGACAGTCGCCCGACCCATGAAGTCAAACACTGGATGGAGGTGGGTCAGGGAGGGCAGGGCTGAAGGTATAATGTTCGGCGGCACTCTCCCCCTGGTCGTTCGCCTTGGCGGAACACCTTACGATCTACCTTCCTATCACGGTGTTATCTTGCTTCTTGAACTCCCTGAAGGCGAGCCTTGGGAGGAACATCCTCCATATCCCGTCTTAAACGCAAAGGCAGAAATATGTGACCTTGTCAACCGCGGAGTCTTTCATCAAATCACCGGCATCATATTGGGGCATTCTTTTGGATTCACGCAAGGCATGAATGACGACTTCGAGAGTTATGTTGCCCAGACTGTGGAAGTAGTTGGAAGAACTGCAGGAGAATGCCCAATATTGGCCGGAGTGGATATAGGTCATACCGATCCAGTGATTACAATACCCCTTGGTGCGAGAGCTGAGATGGATAGTGAGAAAGGACTCTGGCAATGCGTTGAAGCAGTGGTATCAGTGTAATAGTAGTTGCGTTTGATTTCACACCTTAAAGTTACAGGTCATGCTTGCCCGAGTAAGTTGTTGGCCTGTCGACGCATAATCGAATCGAAGAATCCTGAAAGTTTAAACCATACATCATCAAAATAAATCATTAGGAGCGTCCCTCTAAAAGCAAATATATAAGAGCAGTGGTCGCATGCCAGCGACTATCATTGTATCAAAGGACAGAGAGGACGAAAGAAAGCATAGAGATGGGTGAGTCAGGTAAGAAATTCCCCCAAAAATGTTGCCCCGAAATGGCCGGTTTCGTATTCGAGTTTCCTCAAGATAAACGGGGGTCCTGTTCAATGTTAGAACGTGAAGTAATCGAGGTTGGAGGAATAGTATAGATTCCGAGTTTTCCGAAAGGGAGACACCACGTGCTTACCCAGCAGATTGAACAAAATTCAAAATCTTGCCGCTGATTACTCAGTTTCTTCACTTGCTTCTGTCCCCTTCGGGGTGACATACGAAAAAATTGGAACGATACAGAGAAGATTAGCATGGCCCCTGCACAAGGATGACACGCTTTCCCCGGAGTGGTAGATCTACGGATCTCATATTTATTTTGTCCATTCGTCATAAAGACATTGCTGAACTGGATACTTTTTTGCGAAGTTTTAGCATTTTCTCTATTCTATTCTATAATAAGTTGCGTCTTCTCGTTTCCTTTTCCATGTTCATCATAATCCCCGCTCAAGTGAACATTTCTATAATTGATTGGTACAAAGGCAGGAGACTAGGGATAAATTTGGGGAAAATGGAAGTCCGATGCTACGTAAATTCGCTGTATGCGTGCGAAATGCGGCGTATTTGCTTGATGCTCAGTAACATCGAGAGGTAGGCAAGAGCCGAATTCACGACAAAGCCAGAACGTCAGAGTAAAGTATCCGTCAACTAGCGCCGCAATAACATGCGCATATATTTAAACGTAGCTAAAATCATTCAAAGTTCTGATGGATGTCTGCTATAGTCCAACGATCCAAGTCAGTTCCGAGGATTGAATTATCTGACGTTGTCCAAAATAATATTTAGGTACCCTCTCACTGTCAGACGGACGTTCGCGTATACGACACAGTGGTTTAATTCTTGTGTTAATAGTACAATTATTTGGACTTCTCTACTTCCCTACAATGCTTGAGTAAATTACAAATGCTTGAATAGAAAAAGGAAAGCATAAGGCATAGGGTTGCATACGGACTGGGACATAGATCATAGAGTGTTAAATGAATGATGAGAGATGGTGAGGAAATAAGAAAAGAAAAGAAGAATTTTGCTGAAAGAAAGATAATGAAAAATAAATCAAGGCCATCATGCCTTCGGACTGAGATACTCGGCAATGGCGTACCACAATACGACCAAGATAAAGACCCACGCCTTCCAGTCGAGGTACATCGCAAGATCCAAAACGCAACAAATCGCTGAAGCCGATAAGTCCACGGCAGAACTGAGTGCCCCACCACCCGCTGAAGCAAACCACACGGCTGCAATCTTGATTCCAAACCACAACACGATAGTCAGTGAAAAAGGCAAAGAAAAAATGATTTGAATCGAGTCAAATGTTCCTAATCTGATTTTTTCTGTAACCCAGCCAGTGTAGTCGTAAACCGACGCGTATGCGGTTCCGTAGAGATTGCCGAGGAACTTCACGTTGTGTTCAGGGAAGCCGACAAGAAGCCTCAGGAAGGTCCAGATGAAGAATAGGAGGGGATAGACGATGTTTCGGATTTTGCGAGCGGTGGGGGTTACTTTCGAAGTTCGCGGTTCTAGATAAACAAATCAGACTTACGCGAATATAGAAGGAGAAAGTCGAGGACAGACCAAAGATCCGGATAGGTTGTGTCCATTGCTTGGATAAGTTGTACGCCGCCAAAGGAGACAAACGGTCTTGGTCGACAGGATGGAAGATGCCGTTGGAACCTCCCTTGTCAGTGATTACCTTCAATGTTGGTCATCAGCAAATAAATTGTGGATGGGTAGCAAAGAGTGTGCAACTAACGGCAATGGACTCCATGCTCCACCAGTGTCGTGCCCTAGCAAGGTCGACTCCATTTGCATCAACAGGAAGATCCCCCCAATCATCAGGTTTAGCTTCTTGTCCGGGCTGATATTTCCCTTTTTCCAAGCTTCTGAAATAGAGAAGGCGAACATTTCTAACGACGAAAAACAATAGAGATCAGCGGCGGAAACTCCGGTATGCGAAACCAAAAGAAAAAGCCAGGGTGGTTAGTAAGGTTCAGATTAAAGACTAGCCTGGAATTGAAAATGGACACATACCCTCGTGCAAGACGATCAAAATGGCGCCTCGGAGGATATCTCTTTAGTTCCTCCTCAGGCGTTGGGGTGAACAGAGGCGCGACAGTGATTTCGCCCTTCGTCTCTTCCACCTTCCCCTTCACGTTCATGATCAGCCTATAAGCCCACCTAGCCCAAGGGGCTGACATCGGCGCATAGAAATCCAGACCCTCATCCTCCTCATTTCCAAAAAGAAACTCCTCCGGCGACATCTTCAAACCGGCCCTTCCTACCAAAACAAGTGTGAATAACGTATGAGCACCCCCAATGGTCCATCCCAATAATTCCGGGACGCAGCATTCAAAGTCGAAGATCCTAGCGCTGACGTATACTTTCGTGTGGTATGGTACGAAAAAGAATACGCGGCCGAAGGAGCGCTGCATGCGATATGGGATGAGGGGTAACCTTCTCACACGGGGGAGTTCCACGCCCATGGTGAGTCGGTGAAGAGAGGGGACAGGATTAGGAGTGCACTCATTTATTCACATGAGTACAAGGTATCGATGTCGTTGAAAGATCCATGCCAACGTCTACTAATGGCGTCCACAGCTTGGTGTCAACGGATGAAGTGTCCTTGAATAGGTAATTTCCCGTAAAAATTATGAAAGCATCCGAGTAGTGTTGTGTTTAGCGCGCTCTGAGAATCACGCCGTGGTTACCTTGTTCTAAATCCAGCTCCAAGAGGAGGGACTTTTTCAGTAGGAGAACCTGGATCTTGAGGAATAAGCATGAATGATTCAGAATACAATAACGAAGCAGAAGCGTACCGTCTTTTAGAGACTAAAGCATTTTCACAGTCAGAGTAAATTTGCTAAATTGAGGGGAAAAAGTAACGCAACAACAGAAGCAGAGAAGTTCTGACTAGTTCAAGGCCATGGGTGTCGTCAAGAATCCTTGTTTTCGTGGCTCTTGTTCCAGAAATAGGAGAAGCGTCAATTGTCACGTGATCGTGTTTAGAGTCATGAGATCTGATCAGACAGAATCATGACAGGATCGGATTTACCATTGGTTACATTTCTGCCTTTAAACCTCTTTTTGACCTCTCTAACGCTGCGGCGAGTACATCGGCAGTCAATGTTCACTATGGGGTCAATGTTTTTATTCTATTTTACCCGATTTTTTTTCAACACACAATGTACATCAGAAACCCACATAATCCTCTAGCGAAGCTGATGGCTACAAGTTTCTCAACGACGATTCCTGGCTAGGTATCTTCCTGAAACTTCTGCAGCTTAACTGTGTGCCGCATGGAACTAGGACCGCATTTTCATTAAGACACTGAAGGAATAATAGGTTTCTCAGTCCTAGAGTTCATCATAAGGACCCATACCATCCTAACTCGCGCCATTTCGTAAGTTCTGTTCATGTCCACACCGCAAATTTCCATGATCAAGGATCTATGTGCAAAATACCAATCTTAACTCAGCGGGTTGTGGGTTAGATAGTAGGCTTACTTTTATTTCTGTGCTCGACATGCGAACCTCTAACCTCCTTTGAAAATAGAGTTTTAGCTAATTTTCCGACTCACAAGGGAAAGAAAAAAGTGTAACAATAGGGGGTTCGTACCAGTCCAAGGGAAGTGAATCTGGGCGATGGAGTTGTGTGTGCCAAATCAATAAAACAACAACTAAACCAGGTACTGCCGCCAGTGGCTCTGTGCAAGACCCTTGGACTCAAGGAAGCGTTTGAGAGCAATCTTTCGGAATTCTGGGTCCGCCATTCCATCTCTGACCCGCCTTTGATGAGTTACAGTAGTGATGCACTTCAAGACCTGAGTTTGTGATGTAGGATACTGGCCTGTAATGACGGCATCACTGAGTTCCTTGCTGACAGGGATGAGGTAGAAGGTGGGCGTGGTGCCGGACATGGTAATACAGGGAATGGTCATAGCTTCAAGGGTAGGTCGGCCGGTCTCTGCACGCTTGGCATTGTTGAATTGAAAGACTGCGATCGCCTCTGCCACAACCTGCGCCTCGACCTCGACCTCGACATCGATAGCGGCCGCGTTATTAAAGATTGTCTTGTCTGCAACAAGGACGAGTAGGAGGGTGGTGGTGGGGTGATGTATAATGCATACGTCTGTTTGAGCAGCCCGCTTCTCACCGCAGATGACGAGAGGGATGGCATAGCGGGTTGCCACGGTGGTGTTCGGCGCGCGGAAGCCCAAGAGCCTCAGAGTCGCCGCGGCGAAATCGTCGATAGCGCTTTTTTGATGGGCACGGGTGGCGAGGTCCAGATAACCCAGGTATTCTTTAGTTGCTTCTGAGAGGTTGGGGTCTTCGGCGTCAGTGACCGGTGACGTGAGGATGGGGGGATCAAGATGGTCGAGCGATGGGTCTGCGCCGAGTTGGAAGAAATCAGCTGGTGGGGTCGGCGTAATGGAGATGTTATAGGCGTAGAGTTCATTGTACATCCAGTCGCTGTCAGACTTTGCGGAGCGAATAAGCTGAGCCATCACAGCGGTGTGCGACGTCGAGGTTGTTGGATGGTGGTAGTAATAGGACAAGAAGACTCAAATCGTAACGGTGAAACGGAGTGAGATGCATCGAGTTCGAAAAGAGTCCTGTATTTGACTCGGTAGCAAACTCCTTTTGCTAGAGGTCCAAAAGCATAGTTTAGAGTAGATAAAATTGAAGTAAATCGAAAATATAAATGCTCAGATGATAGTAGAGCTTCTTAGCCAGTGAATGGGTACTAAGTTCGATTGTTTACTACTGCACAAATGTTCCAGGTATTTATATTGTAGCTAGAATGTAAAACAAGTCAGATTTGAAACAGGAGAGTAGATAAAAAAAAACTACGGAAAAGGTAAATAAAATATGATATAGACCCATGCTTGCTGCTGGAATGGAAATGTCAAGAGTATGATACAAATCAAAAATATGTGCTACGCAGACAGAAACAAAATTATAAAACTACCGAAAATGGTCCAAGAATTCGGTCAGTACATATTTGGAAATTGGCGGAGGGTGGCGCATCGACGAGTTACAGAACAATCAAAATTTCCATTTTACAGACCCAAACTGAGGGTCTCCCTCACAACGGTACAATAGGGGAGCTCAAAGTTGCCGTAGGTCTCCTATGGGTCTAACTGCCGTGTAGATGAAGTGTCAGGCTCCCTTCGTCAAACATTTACACCCACATCATTTAAAGTAATCCATTGCAAATATCGACTAGTTGCAATATCAAAGTTTAAACCTCCTCACCTCCCCCTCGACCCAAGGCACCTCATCCTCCCAATGCGTAATCACCACCACCGCCTGATCCTCTCCGATGCCTTCACCCCTCAAATACCCCCTCGCGGCCCGTACCTGATCCTCGTCCATCCCGCTCCAAACCTCGTCTAATAACACTACCGGCGGCCGGCCCACCAACGCGCGCATAAGCAGGACGAGCCGCTGTGTCCCTGGTGGGAGGGAGGAAAAGGGTGTCTGAGCGAATTCCTGTGTTAGGGTGTTATTATTGGTGTGGGTGTGGGTGTGGACTGGGCAGTAGAAAATGCCGAGCGCGACCATGCAGCAGGCCCCAGACCATTTAAGACTTCCCAACACCTCCCCACCCTCCACACTCTCACTTCCTCCCTCTTCTTCTCCTTCTCCCCTTCACTTGCGTCCCATCCCAACCCAGAGCCCAGTTCATCATCGGCCACATCCACCCACCCAACCCCACCCATCTTCCTCATCTCCTCATTGGCACCCTTGGTCCTCGGCACAAACCCCCCATCAAACCCCGTCGTCACAGCCTCCCACACGCTCATCCCAGGATGTCGCCGCGGGAACGCGTCGAACATCTCGGGGGACACGACGCCGATGAGCTGGCGCAAATGCGGGGTCGGGGTGCGTTTGCGGTGCTGTAACGGGGGCTGTGAGGGTGATGTTAACGATGACGATGAAGATGTTGGGTCCTGCGGAGGTTTGGGCACCGAGGGCAGGAGGAGGTGCGCTTGGGTGTACGATTGTGGGTGGTCCCCTGTGAGAAGGGACAGGAGGGTTGTCTTTCCGGATCCTGGAGGAGCAGGTGAGGTTCAGTTTCGGCGGTTTCGGGATGGAACGAAAAGATGGAATGGATGGAAGGATAAATGGAAGATCGAAAGAACAGAAAGAAAGATAAAAAAATAAACAAACAATAAATGGTGGATATATGCACATACCATTCGCGCCTTGCAAATGCCATCGCTCGCCCTGTCTAATCTGCCAATTGATATTCGTCAAGACCTGGAGATAATGAGATTGGTCGATGGTGATGATGATGTAAGAATACTACAACAGTACCTTCCGGTCTCCATAAGCCACATTCACATCCCGCATGTCCACTAACAACGCGCCCTCGCTTTGTCTTTGCGTCGGCGGCGGCATTGGGGAATGAGTTTTGGATTTCACATTCGACGAAGCCCCAGCAGACAGCGCCGTGGTAGCTGGGGTGAAAAATTCCGATACCTCCAAAGTCCGCGCCGTCCCGCCTTCAATCTCGAGGACATGAGTGATCCACGAAGACACCTCCTCGCCTTTTCTCAGACCGATGATGATTCGTGGAGACTTTTCACTGTGTAGTCGTTCGAGGGTTTTCGTGAGGGCTTTTCTAGAGGGTGGGTCGAGGCCGGCTGGAGGAGTAGAAGTAGAAGTAGAAGTAGAGTTAATTAGCCGGATGCAGTCAGTCAGTAATTTACCAAGCGAAACGACCCACTCAGCGGCTCGTCAAGTAACAACACCTCCGGTCTATCCAAAATAGCTCTAACCACCCTCGCCCTCCTCGTCTGTCCATTGCTTAGCGTGATCAACGGCAGGTCAAGGAGGGGTTTGAGCCCAATCCGCTCCGTCAATTCATCAAAGAGCCTTTGGTCGTGCTCTCCTCCAGCGGCAGCGCTCAAGGTGTCCCGAACAGTGACCTTATCCTCCTCCTCGCGCATAGCGCCATAACGCGCTGTATAGTCAAAGAAAGCACCCGCGTCCCCGCCCCCAGTGCGTTGGCGGAAGGAGACGAAGGAGATGCGCGTGTAGGGGTCTACGGTGGGATGGGAGAGAAAGGGATATAATCCCCCCGATTCGGCCCACCGGCCTTGCATCTCATGCGTGGGCGGTGATAATCTGGTGTGACCCAGCAGAGTCTACACTGTCGCATCGCATGAGATTGATGAGAAGGGCGTTGGAAAATAAAAAAGAAGAAGGGAGGAAGGTAAACTTGCCTTGAAAATCGCGCTCTTCCCCCCGCCTCCGCTTCCAGACCCTGAGACGACCGCCCAGGCTTCACCTTCGTTCACGGTCCACGCGAGGTGGGATAGGAGTGGTGTCCGAGTGTGGGAGGGTGCGCCGAAGGCGTAGATGTTGGATCCGGGGGAATGGAGATGATTGGGGGGCCTTTGGTTGTGCTGGAGTATCCACGCGTTAACGTTGTCCAACGTAGTATCATGGTCCTCCTCTGGACTACCTCCCAAAATTCTGGGCCAGGGCTTGGAAACAAGTCGGCCCTGTGGTGCTCCTAGTATTAGTAACAGCACTAGTTGCTGGGAGTACCTGGTATCCCTCGATGGTAAATTTTATGGTAAAAATTTGTGCGGATTTTTTTTGGTTTCGATGAGTCACTTTCGAGTCCAAGCACAAATGTTCATCGACATCATCCGTTCGTTTGGCAAATGGATGCGTCGGCCGAGTTTGTTTTCGGGCGGAGTCTAAGTACTAAGTACCGGTCCGAACTATTTTAGTAGCACGTCTATTTTTAGCTCATTTTGTATTTCAACCACCACTTCGGAAACCGTTCAAATTTACGGTATATGAACACAATGAGCTCCATCATAGAATGGAAATGGTGTCAACCTCTCCTCCTCGCATCACTGTTGCATTTCATCAAACTTATTCTTCATAATCTCATAGCTGGCATCATCACATACCCAGCCATCGATACCACACAGCAACACATCCCTCATCTCCTGCTTTTTCTCCTCATTTCTCAATAACCCCTCATGCCTTTCTAAAAACCCTTCTCACTCCCCCCAGAAAAATCTGTAGAACAAGGCTTATCTGAAAACTCCCCCCAGTGCTGCTGCATCTTGAATCAGCTGGGATGTTGTACTCACTGAGTGTTCTGAGCATAGACAGGAGATCAATAAGAGAGATTTTGATTGCAGGATGTGTTTCTTCTGTGCTATATGGCATAATCGGCATTCAACCGTTCAAGCTCAAGCTTTGCTCCAAAGAAAGACAGAATCTGTGAACTCGTCCATCTTTATGTTATCTCTGACTTTGAGTCTTTGACACGAGGGGCAAGCGGCTGTCCAATTGGCTCAAAATGAGCATTTTGTAATATAAAAGTGCTCATTTTGGGCCGTTTGGACAGTTGCTTGCCCGTCGGAGGGCATTCGTGAATTGGAAGTTACGGTGTGATTACGACGTAATTTACCACCGTAAATTACGTCGGCATCGTCTGTCAGTCACCTCTCCCTCAACATCACATCGCCTTGATCTCTCTCTTTTTCACGCGATACCCTTATACAATACCCTGTACTCCTATTATCATTATAATCCTCATTTATTATACTTTATGGCCCCTACTTCACCACAAATCGACGCGCCTTGTCAGTGTGCTAAGTGTCAGAATGCCGTCAAGGTTCAAGGCCCTGCAAAGGCGGGTAAATTCCCTGGCCATTACTTCCTGCATGTATGCGCACATCGCACATATTCTATCCTTGTGGCACATGCTTACTCTCGTACTTTAGTGTATGAACTGCCATTGGCACTATACCTTTCCTGCTGGACTCACTCTGAGGGCAGCTCTCCCAACTGCACCAAACCCAAGTACCTCTCAGCAAGGTGCACGGCAGAAGACTTCAGGCAGCTGCTCTGGCCAATCTTGTGGTTGAATTACCATCCGAAAAGCATGTGCACTCTCCATGAATATGCAAGTTTTGCTTCTACAAATTGATGCTCGCCGACTTGAATAAGGTCAGGGACCCCCGCATGGTAAATGTGATTGCCCCCATTTACAGCATAATTATTATGGTAGCTAGTTTTACACTCTGTCGGTTCAAGGGAATTAGCATTATTCAGGAAGAAAAGAGATAGTTGTACTTGGACAATATAGAGAGATATTCCATGCTGGCTGAACACCTGTGCTTTGCATATAAATGACAGCTTTCTTTCAGTACAATTCTTTCTTCAGCGGTACTTGATTTGAACACCGAACATTTGAGCAGCAATCATCTGGAGGATAAATCGACACAGCAGCTATAAGCTCAATTATTAAAACAAATTGCACCCAGGTCAACTGAATACCGACTCAACTGAGCTTGCATGGCCATCTGAATACTTTAAAAAGTCGATGATCTTCAACCATTAATTGCATCGGGGGCATCTCCCACACATGATCCCCGAGGATATCCCAGCAGTCATCCATGACTTCGAGAGGAATTCCCAGTGCCTTGCCAAGGAACGTATGTACATGTTCTGGAAGGATTGCTGGGGCTATGGTGGGGTTACTTTCACTAATTGGTTGGGGTTGCAGAATTTCGTGCTTCAGGTTCGATGCAAGGCGAGAAAAAGTGCAGATCCCATCAAGCGTAAGGTATCGAAGAATAGGGTGGGCTTTGAGCCTCTCAAGGACATGGATTGCGAACATTGGTAACAAGCCAAGTCTGTACAAATTGACGCGTTCGTCCCAACGCGGTCCTGTGACATCACATGACCGGCCCACCGTAATTTCCCACCGTAAATTACGCCGTAATCGTGCCGGAACTTCCAATTCCCAAATTCTCTGGCCCGTCGTGTGAGTCATCGTAAGTCACGTTATGACCGCTATGTAATTTTAGCCCAATTTTTTCGACCAACCCCCGGCGTCCACCGCCAACTCAGCTTTTCAAATTTCTGCCAAATGACAAACCGATGAAGATCCTCTTTGACCATCAGGACGACTTTCCTACAGGCTGTTTCTGCGAAGAAAACGGTATCCACTCCAGGTCTGAAGAGCCCTTGAAGGGTTTTCCCTTGGGGATTTGGGATTTGGAGCCTGGTACGCTCTACATCATACATGCTTAGTATCATCCAGTTCTGATAAATTAAATTGCAGTTACTGTAGATAATTTACGCATTACGTACTCAAAATGTTCGAAACGACAGTAATACAAGTTGTATACGACCAGCCAGCTGGCGACCGAACCCGAAAATCAATCTGAAATCATGGACCCTGGTGCTTCATTTCCCATCCTGCAAGTGTTGGGGAGGGCTCTCGGTTGCTGGTTGTTGAGGGGCGGTCTTGGAGTGAGTATATTCTTCGTGGTTTTCTTCCTGCAAAACGGACACGAGCGCGACTTTGGGCTTGACAAGGACATCCTCTTGGTAGATCATCTCTCCGCTGGCACCCCGCTTTATCAGGCTCTTTTGAAGACCCATCCCCACTGTACAAAGCACGACTTTCTGGTGGCTCGGTTTGACTGCCGTAGATCTGTCTAGGGCGTCTTCGTAGGAGTCAGCCATGTCATCTCCGAACACGGCACCGGGAGAAACCCATGTAACTTCCATGTCGGTAGTGGTTATTCCTTCTTTCACTGCTGTTTTGAGCCGATTACACTGTTCCTCTATCCCGTGAATCTTCTTCTGCATTGTCGGAACTGCCTTCTGGGATCCCTTGCTCTCCCTCGACCACCCGCACAAGAAGAGTAAAACAGCGACCGAACTAAATATCCCATGTGGATCTTGGCTATGCGCTGCGTCTCGCATTTGTGAACTTGTCATTACCCTCCACCTTCCAGCGATTGCTTGGATTTCTACATAGTGTTCAGAAGGAGTAACAATCGAGTAAGTGAGATAAACGTCTACCTGATGTCCGTATTCTCTGATACAACTGCCTCAGTTCAATCCCCAACGGCCCGGAAGCAAAAAATTCGACTTTGTGTGCGTACCATGCCGTAAGGAGGTGTTGAATGCCCAATTGAAGAGGTAATGGATCTTGTCGTACTTCTCCAGACCTGGTAGCGAGGTGCGTGAATAATTCCTTCCCAATTTCTTTTCGGACTGAATCCAAAATTACTCTGAAGTGTTCCATATTGTATGCGTATTCCTCCTTCGTAGCAATCATAGAATCATCCACGACCAGTTCAGCCATGAACGCCGCTGCCTGGAATATCTCGGCGTTGAGACCTTCCACCATCTTGATAATCTCCGCGCCGGAATAGCGGTCGGCCGTCGTCAGGAACGGTTGGACGCCTTTGAGGTCAGATGTTCGCTCTTCCAACAAGCTCGCCATCCTCGACTGCTTTTCCTCTGAAGCACGAAGCTTTTCCCGTAGAATCTGCAACTCGGTCTCCTGTTTCCGATTCCGCGCCTCCGCGTCTGCAAGTCTCCTTTCTACAGCCTGAACCTTCTCTATCTGGATCTTGATCTGCTCGTTGTGGGACCTAAGTATACTATCCCGTTCCTTCTGAATGTCGTTGCTCTTGCGTTCGTAACTTTTGGTTCGTTGACGTTCGTCAGCGAGCTTCGTAAGCGAGGCCTGCAATTGTCGCTTCAAAGATTCGGCGTCCTTTGCCAGTTCGTCTGCTCGCTCCCGCTCTCGTTCATACTTTCGTTTGCGTTCCCGTTCCCGATCGTGGTGGTCATCACGAACAGGTACATCCTGTCGCCTAGGGAGGGAGACGACGCTTCCCTCGGTATTCCTCCTGCTACTCTGACTCGATATTCGTTTTGACATCGGATTTTCCTCCCTGGTCGCTGGAATCTGGACCTGGACGCTCTCGGCTGCTGGTTTGTGATCGTCCGTCCTGACAGAACCTCCTTCCTTTTCGGGACCTGCCAGCAGCTCTTCCTTTGACATGCCGCCGTCGATGGTGTTGTGGGAACGTTTGTCGGTACTGGAGCCAATTAACCATGAAACCATTCCTTTGGCAGAGTCGATGATGGTCATAGTATTCAAGAGCGCTATGTGGACCTCGAAAGGCAGGAGTGGTCAAGGTGATTATAACCAAGCACGTCTTTCACACATGCCTCCTCGGCGTGGTTAGCACATGTTTCTCTCCTTCCTCAAATACTTAAACGCTGGAACGCCCTGAACTGTCCTCCTTCTAATCACCTCATTACGAACATAAGGAATGACTAGCATACCACCGTACTCGGGGCCACGCCGCAGACTCGTTCTTGCCTTTGATGTTGGAACTACAGTCAGTGGCACTTCATATAGGTTAGTTGTCTGCGTTTTTCTATGTAGTCGCGAATTGGTATTACTGACTCACTGGCAACTCGACAAGCATTCTCGTCCCGGGAGCAGTTCCTGAAATTCGCGGAGTTACAAGGTATGTTTATTCATACTTCATTGATCGTGAATTGTGAATCGATATCGCACTCCATTACAGGTACCCCGCACATGAATATATAAGCGGAGCTTCCAAGATCCCTACTGTCATATATTATGATAATAAAGGGAATATTCATGCTGTCGGTGCCGAGGCAATGCGAGAAGGCATTGCAGACGAAGCTGAAGAAGATGGATGGACAAAAGTTGAAAGGTAAATGCTTTTCCTGCCTTAGTAGTTATATGCAGTCTCATGACACGCTTAACATCTTCGCATAGGTTCACGCTTCACCTACATCCAAAGACGCAGTCTGCGGTAGCGCACACCACTCAGGAAATACCGCCTTTACCGGAAGGGAAAACTGTACTCGAAGTCTTTGCCGATTTTCTGCGTTACCTACACAAGTGTGCCCGGAGCTACATCGAAGACACGCACGCCAATGGTGTTGATCTCTGGAAAAGCGTCCAAGATAACGTCCACTATGTCCTTACCTACCGAAATGCATGGGGAGCCGGTCATAGAAGCCTGTTGCGTAAAATTGCTGTAATGGCAGGTTTGATACCCAATTCTGAGAGTGGACAGAATCGCCTTTTCTTGATCAGTGAAGGAGAAGCAAATTTGCACTTCTGTATTGCCAATGCCAACATTGCGCAGGTGAATATGCTATCATCCTGTCATGCGTCTGGTAAACTTTTTTTTTGTAGTTGAGGTCCAGAAATGGGGTTGTCGTTGTAGATGCTGGAAAAGATACGGTTGACGTTAGCGCCTACAAGTACGTTGGAGGGGGGACCGGATGCTGTGTGGAATTGACGGCACCTCAATGTATGTAATCGCATGCTCCTTTAATCTGCGTGACAGGCACTGACGGCAGCAGGCCATTTTAGGGCATCAATCTCCGTCTTGAATAACGCCAGAACGTATTTTGAAAGTAAGTATATATCCTTGCTTGGCCTATAGTATTTGTCAGTGACTGGAGCATCAGATCTCCTCAATGATTCACGCTGGGCCGATGACGTTCCACATATCTTGCGTTGCTTCGAGAAAACCACCATGCTCAGGTTCCGTAGTGCAGACGAATTCCAGTACGTCAAATTTGGATCTACAAGAGACAAGAATCCGAAGTATAACATTCGCTTTGGTCAACTTCAGTTAAGCGGGTAAGCGCATCCGCTAACCATCCTACTTTTATGCTCTTTTTTAACGCAATCGTACCGTGGCAGTACCGATGTTGCTTCTTTCTTTGAGCCCTATGTTCAATGCATTATCGAGGCTGTTGGAGAGCATTGTGAGGATTCGTATATTCAAATAATGGTACTACATCTCTTCTTTAACTGTTCTATAATAATTGTTCAATTTTTGATTACCAGACAGTCTTCCTGGTTGGAAGATTTATTGAGAATGATTGGATATACATACAGTAGATTGAAAGAAGAGTTCTCGACACGGGGACTCAACGCGTGTCGCCCAGAGTCGTACCCGTAAGATACTTCCACTCCTCATTTTAGTTGTCTTCTAATCAATAGCACTGATAATTACAGTTCAAAAGCTCTGACGGATGGATGCATATTATCCTATATTCAGCACTTCTTGCACATAGAACCAGTTAACGTGCCACCCGCCAACCTTCGGGTCCCAGGATAGACTAATGAATGGTGAAAAGTATACTAATTGTTCGTGTGGTGGATTTCAGTCTTACCCAATGGCATTACGTAGTCAGGTCAAATTCCACTCAATATATGTTTCGGTTTGAGTTGCTTAACCTCTGTGCAAACTCGCAAGGACCTCGTGTAAGTGGTTGGATGATGGATGATCACCAGCGTGGCACGTGCATCAGTGCTCTTGAGTCTTTCGCGTTCAATGTCAAGCAGCAATTCTGGTCTCTCGCCACCAACTTGTCAATGCTTAGCGCTTAGTCGTTATACACGACGTGATTCTGTGCACAACCTGCTACGCGCAGAACTCCGCCGTCTATCTATCCACAGAATTGAAGATGATCATGATGATAGAAAACAATAGGAGGTTTCGTTCAACAAAGGCATCGTGCTCAAAGTGATTATAACCATTCTGTTCCATCCATGCCTACCCAACGTGGTTAGCGCATGTTTCTTAAATACTTAAACACTAGAACGCACTGAAACATCCTTCTTCTAGTTCCTCATCCTACTGCGAACATAAGAAATGGCTAACAGACCACCGTACTCGGGGCCACACCGCAAACTTGTCCTTGCCTTTGATGTTGGGACTACATTCAGTGGTATTTCATACAGGTTCGTCGCTTTCGTTTAAGCAGTAATTTGGAATTGTTAAGTCGCCGACAACTCGACAAGTATCCTCGACCCCGGAGAAATTCCTGAAATTCGCGGAGTTACAAGGTATTTTTAACCCTTAATAGCGTTGGTCCACACCTTCTCATGGGGACGCACTCTTTTTCTTATAGGTTTCCCGCACAGGAACACGTCGGTGGAGATTCCAAGATCCCAACTGTCATATATTATGATAAGGAAGGGAATGTTCGTGCTGTCGGTGCCGAGGCAATGCGAGACGGCATTGAAGACGAAGCGGAGGACGGCGAATGGACTAAAGCAGAATGGTAAGCGCCTTTGCATTCTGCAAGTTATATACTATATCTTACGTCCGAGCGAAGGTTCAAGCTCCATTTACGTCCGAAGACTCAGTCGGCAGCTCACATTACCCAAAAAATCCCACCTTTGCCTCAAGGAAAGGCTGCGATTGAAGTCTTCGCTGATTTCTTACGCTATCTACACAAATGCGCTCGGACTTACATCGAAGAAACTCATGCTAATGGCGTCGATCTCTTGAAGAGCCTGGAGCCGCGCACCTACTTCGTCCTTACCCACCCGAATGGATGGGAAGGTGGTCAGCAAAGCTTGATGCGCAAGGCCGCTGTAATGGCTGGCTTGATACCCGATACTCAGAGTGGACAGGAACGCCTTTCGTTTGTGACTGAAGGCGAAGCAAGCCTGCATTATTGCATTCAAAGCGGACTGACCAATGAGGCGATGAAAGTGAGTCTGACTACCTTGTAGCAAATTCTTCCCCTTCATTCTTTTCTTTCTTCAGAGCGGAAAAGGTGTTCTAATTGTAGATGCTGGTGGAGGTACTATCGATATCAGCGCCTATAGGCAGACCTCACAGGACGCCAAGTCTTTCGAAGAGATGGCCCCACCTCAGTGTAAGTTTTCCTCATTCACCATTGTTCATACCTGACATCCAGCGATTAGGTCATTTCCAAGGGTCGATTTTCGTTACAAACAATGCAAATACTTACCTCGGAGGTCAGTTATATATTCAGTGTCCACCTTTGCCTTCTCGTTTCTTGATGGTTGATCACTTCATCAGATCTTCTCAAGGATTCGCGTTTCATCGGTGATGTTCCTTATATTACCAGATGCTTTGATAGGACCACCAAGCTGAGGTTCCGCAGCGCCGACGAAGCTCAATATATCAAGTTTGGGACTTTGAAAGACAGAGATCCCAAGTTAAACATTCGCTCCGGCCAGCTCAAGTTGAACGGGTAAGCATGTCGGAAGTGTACTCTAACATTGCCTACAGTCAAGCTAACGCCTTGCAAGCACTGACGTCGCTTCTTTTTTTGAGCCATCCGTCCAGTGTGTTATCAAGTCTATTGAAGAACAGAATGAAGCTTCAAGAACTCCCATAGCGGTAACTCAAATCCTAGTTTTCTCATTCCTTTTCTTATTTATAAATACTAGTCCGTCTTCCTCGTGGGAGGGTTCGCGGCGAGTGATTGGCTTTACACCAAACTCAAGGACACTTTTTCTTCTCAAGGCCTTGACGTCAGCCGTCCCGATGGTCATACGTGGGTTGCTCTTTGGCTTCCCTCCTTCTTGTTAAAATGACTATTTCTCTTCCAGCAACAAAGCCGTTGCGGAAGGAGCGGTTTCATTTTACATTGACCGCTTTGTTGGCTCAAGAGTTTCAAAACTGTCATATGGCATTGAAATTGCCACCACATTCAGGCCTTTCGATCCTGAACATCAGGCGAGGAGTTACAGCACATACGAAGATCTATCAGGAAGGACGTTGATCACCGGTGTATTCGATGTGATTTTACCGAAGGTGATTGATTAATCTTTTGGCCCTCGTATCTTTCGCCTGACTTAATTGCCAGGGGACCAAAGTCGCTGAAACCGCAGAGTTTCGCCACACCTTCTATAGCGAGTCACGCGACGTAGAATCTCTCAAAAATCTTAATGTAGAAATCAAATGCTACAGAGGTCGAAGTCTTATGATTTCCAACTGGTTCATGGACAAAGATCCCAGTAAGCCAAAGTTCACTATCATTTACTCTACAGCCCTTCAGTGTTGAAACAAATTGCTCTTCAGCGAGATTCTCGACCCTATGTCAAGTGATAGCAAACACTACAGGTTATTCGTTCTCGCCAAAAGCATCGAGACGACTCGGGCAGGGATATTACTATGATATTGAATTCGACATTATTCTATCCCTTGGCCTTACGGAGCTCAAGGCGCAGATCGCCTGGAAGGAGAATGTAAGTTTCCGGTGGTTGAGGTCGACCTCCCTCTTTGACAACTTGTTTTTTTTTCTGTTCATAGGGCGTCGAAAGAAGGCAAGGATATCTACTTTTAGACTTCTTCTACGCACTGATCATGTTCAACCCGATAGGAGCCCAGCGGAAGTGGTGTATGACTCCGACGTCGAGATCCAAGACTGATGAAATCCCCTTGTACGTGACTGAAAAACAGAGATGAACCACGGGATGGTTTTTCACGCCGCCGCCGCATATAGTTCCTAGCACTTTCGCTGTATTGTTGGTTCATTGTTACTGCTCATCATAATTTATCATCATGACCAATCGCATTGGGTGAAATATTCAAAGTTAAATTAGATTAGATTCCTTTAACAGGGGCTTCTGCCTCCCAAACGCCTTTTTGCGCACAGATTTCCACATCCAGGGAAATTGGCTCCCACCGCCTATCGACTTATTGCTTCCACAGAGTCGAAAATAATCATAATGTCAAACTTAGGAGAGAACAACAGCCCATGATCCAACTTGAAGGTGATTATAACCATGTTGCCTTTCACACATACCCATCCAACGTGGTTCGTGCATGTTTCTCTCATTGCGCATACATTTAAATACAAGCACGCATGAAACCATCCCTCTTCCAGTAACTACTATTCTTTCACCTCACTGAGAACATTTGAATCTGTACTTTCTCGTTGGAAATGGCTAACAGGCCTCCTTACTCAGGACCGCATCGTAAACTCGTCCTCGCTTTTGATGTCGGAACGACATTCAGCGGTATCTCGTATAGGTTGGTCATCCACGTCGAAATTGTAGAATTACGTCGCTGACTCGTCGACAACTTGACAAGCATCCTTGACCCTGGAGAGGTTCCTGATATTCGCGGAGTTACAAGGCATTTTATCACCTTTTAATTGATTAGAAATCGCTGACCATACCTTTCTGCCGGGATTTCTTAGGTACCCCGCACAGGAGCACGTCGGAGGGGATTCCAAGATTCCTACCATCATATATTACGACAAGGAAGGGAACGTTCGCGCAGTCGGTGCTGAAGCGATGCGAGAGGGCATTGAAGATGAGGCTGAGGATGGTGAATGGACCAAAGCCGAATGGTAAAAGCTTCAATATCTTTTGATACTATCCTTGTATTTCTAATTTCGAAGCAAAGGTTTAAGCTTCATCTACGTCCGAAGACTCAGTCGGCAGCACATATTACTCAGAAGATTCCTCCTTTGCCTCAAGGAAAGGCTGCGATCGAAGTCTTTGCTGATTTCTTACGCTATCTACACAAATGCGCTCGGACTTACATCGAAGAAACTCATGCTAATGGCGCCGATCTCTTGAAGAGCCTGGAGTCGCGCACCTACTTCGTCCTTACTCACCCGAATGGATGGGAAGGTGGTCAGCAAAGCCTTATGCGCAAGGCCGCTGTAATGGCCGGCTTGATACCCGACACTCAGAGTGGACAGGAACGCCTTTCGTTTGTGACTGAAGGCGAAGCAAGCTTGCATTATTGTATTCAGAGTGGACTGACTAATGAAGCGATGAAAGTGAGTTTGATAATTGATAGGAGTTCTTGTTGTTAATTTCCTTCAGAGTGGAAAGGGCGTCTTGATAGTCGATGCTGGTGGAGGTACCATTGATATCAGCGCCTACAAGCAAACCTCACAACAGGTAAAATCTTTCGAAGAGATGGCTCCGCCTCAATGTAAAAACTGCTCTATATTTTCATTGAGACTTACCAATGCTGAAGTCCTTTCTTTAGGTCATTTCCAAGGCTCAATCTTCGTCACCAGTAACGCTAAAGTATACCTTGAAAGTTAGTCTTGTATCTTCCGAAGCGTTCCAAAAAACGGCTAATGATTTCGTTACCAGATCTACTCAGGGATTCTCGCTTCATAGGGGACGTTCCCTATATAACTAAATGCTTTGACAAGACCACCAAGCTTAGGTTCCGTAATACCGATGAAGCACAATACATTAAATTTGGCACCCTCCGAGATAAGGAACCGAAACTCAACATTCGTTCAGGCCAGTTGAAATTGACTGGGTGAGTTGTTAGTTCAAACCATTGTATTTAATTCACTTAGATCTAACGAAAATCTTACAGTACCGACGTTGCTTCTTTCTTTGAGCCCTCTGTTCAATGTATGATTCAATCTATTGAGGAGCAGAGTGCTGCGTCAAATACGCCGATAGGGGTAATACGCACTTCTCTTCTTGTCGTTTCACCTGTTCTAAATTTCCGGTGATCAGTCCGTCTTCCTTGTCGGAGGATTTGCTGCGAGTGACTGGTTATTCACAAAACTGAAAGACACGTTCTCTCCTCGGGGACTTTATGTCAGCCGTCCGGATGGACATACGTGAGATTGTTTAATACTCTTCTTGTTTCCGATTTCACTACTAATATCCTGACAGCAACAAAGCAGTAGCGGAAGGGGCAGTATCCTTTTACATTGACCACTTCGTTGGTGCAAGAGTTTCGAAACTGTCGTATGGTGTTCCGGCTAGCATTCCATTCCAGCCATCTAATCCAGAGCACCTGGTGAGGAGCTACAACAAATATGAAAGTCTATCAGGGAAGACGATGATCACTGGCCTATTCAGTGCCATATTGCCGAAGGTGAGCAACTTTCAAATTTTAAATGTCTATAACTTCGGCTTCTTCAGCGGAGACTAAATTCCGATCGCCAGGGAACTAAAGTCGCTGAAAACGAAGAATTCCGCCACAGCTTCCACAGACAAGGGCACGATGCAGAATCCCTTTCCAGTGTTACGGTCGGGATTATGTGTTACCGAGGACAAAATTATTCACAAAGGATTGCCAACTGGTTCATGGACGAGGATCAGAGTAGCCTGAGGTTTCTGTGCTCTTCTAGCATTCTAGGCTAATCATTTGATAGGTAAATTTTCCGTACTGTGCCATGTTACAGGCAATATGTCAGGCTACTCGTTCTCACCAAAAACGTCGAGACGCCGGCAGCGATACTATGAAATTCGATTTGATATTATTTTGTCGCTTGGCCTTACGGAGCTCAAGGCTCAGGTTGCTTGGATCGAAGACGTAAGCTTTTCATCTTTTCATTAGTCTTGATGGATCGTGTTTCATTTTTTTCATCCATAGGGTGTGGAGAAAAGGCAAGTACGGCCGGCTTAACAGCTTCTTTCAGCTGACAGACAATTTTTCGCGTGAGCAGGAGTCCAGCGGAAGTGGTGTACGACCCCGATGTCGAGATCCGAGACTGATCAAACTCCTCGTATGTCTGTCACAAACAGAAAGGAACCACTGGTCGGTTTTCCGTGTCAAAGTGCACGGTGGACATTGCTACATGCAGCTTCTAGCATCTTCGTCGTCAGTTTCGTATTGTTGTGTACATCGTGACTCCTGTATTCGAATATCACTCATCATCATGGATCCATATAATTTATCAAAGCCGATGTCCTCCTATACCCCCGTCGCCTTTTCCAGATATTCTTAAGTATTACATGAGCATCCAAAAATAATTCCAGCAGCAAGACAAACCTCGAGT
>JADNYJ010000345.1:0-33735 GCA_015501075.1 Gymnopilus junonius | reverse complement strand
TTGTGTTGAATAGCTGACTTGCTCGTAGGACGTTGTGATACTGAGCTCGGACGATATTCTAGACCGCACGGCTGTCACTTCTTTGTAGGTATTTTCATCTCCAATTAGTGCTCATGTGTACCTGGTCAATTTCTACAGGGTCCAAAGTGGCTATTCTCGCTTCCCAGTCCACGAAGCTGGCAAGCCAACTTCATTCATTGGTCTCTTGTTGATCAAGAAAGCGCGTTATTCATTCTCATTGACCATTATCTACCAAGCTCACTTGGACAATAGCTTTCGACCTACGACCCCAATCAAGGACTGCCAGTGTCCGCGTTTCCCTTATCTATCCTGCCTGAAGCGCAGCCCTCTGTAAACTGCTTCCAGGCATTACATTACTTGTAAGTTCTCGTCCTAAATTACGATACTTGTGGAATACAGTTTATTTTAAATGGCACTCAGCCAAACGGGTCGTGCTCATCTTCTGTTGGTGACGCGCACGCTAGGCAAGGCTGGTGGTGCGATGGGCGTGATAACTCTTGAAGGTGGGTGCCAGTGCATTCTTTGCGATGGCTATTTACTGCATTTTGCGACAAATCTTAATCAGATATTATCGAGGTATGTGAACAATTATGGCTAGCTTAGAGCACAAATCCCAACGCTGTTATCTCCAGGAAATAATCTCGGGAGAAATCGTCGACGAAACTGACCAGTATCAAGTAACCAGACGAAGAATAAAGCTGGACGTCCAATAACAGGGAGCTTGATGCGCGGGTACGCCAAAATAGTTTCCAATTCTGAAGAAGCCTTCCTGAATTTTGTGTCTTAAGCATTGTTGAGCGTCGTAAGCCTTCTGGCCCTGGGTGGCAGTCACAACTTTTCAATGTGCACGAAAATACCCCCTTGCTTGGATCTGATAGTCGTCCGGGGTCTTTGGATATCCTTAGAGGGTCATGTACTGACCGTTATAACCGTGCTAATCGCAGCACAGGAACGTTTCCAAGAACCCTTTCACAACAATAACTTCTTGAACTTGCCAAAGCGGATGACATCTACCCTTGATTTTGTATTATAAATACGCCTTGTAGTTCATCAATACTTAAGCCACTTTTTACTTGTATTCGGCAGTGAATTCAGTAGCCATATGGATTCAAAGGTGGGTGGTGGCAGGCACAAGGACTCTGCAGTGCAAGATGATCTTCTTAAGCTTCATTGCCAGGATCCATCCATTGCCACATAAAGTTTTCCTTTGCTGTCCCAGGTAGCACGACAGGCCACCCTACATGCCTTGGGACTCTCAACACAGACATCCTCCCACATTGGATGTACTTATGCCAAATTGACACCAAATTGACACATAAACGAATCTTGACATGGCTTCAGTATACCTCTCTGTATTTTTGCATAAATTTTGCTTGATCATCCTCGCTACACATACAAAAATATATAACGCTTACTGCCATTCGAGTACTTACCATTGAATATTTCACGGTGCCCCTTCCTAGGCCTATTCAAATAGGGGCTTGGTTGCTAAGGTTAGGGCTAACATTATGTCATAAGCCATCCCTTCCGGCATCCGAACAACGAAATTGTCTCTCCTTCTTCCAATGCGATTTAACTTCCCAACCTTGATATATCTTTTACCCGCCGTCTTAGCTTCTCCTTACATTCGAGCAAATGTTCCCGTCGAAACAGAGCCCACGATGCCTGGGTCATCGGAATTTTGGACCAAGGTCCTCATCAGCGGGTTGCTAGTGCTCGCTGGCGGTGTCTTCGCTGGGTTAGCATCTCGTTTCAACCTTTTTTCGTGCTTACCAACTTGGGCATATGAAGACTTACCCTAGGGCTTATGGGATTGGATGATCTCCATCTACGCGTGCTGGCTACATCTTCGGAAGACTTGAAGGAAAAGAAAAATGCTCAAAAAGGTCAGAAGAAGCAGTACCATCTCGAGAACTATGTTGAATTGGATTACTATAGTCCTGTCATTAATGCAAAAAGGGCGTCATTGGGTGCTCGTGGTACGTCTTATGAATTCTATTCCGACGCGTCGAGTAATAACTTCTGACTTCAGGTATTGCTATTGGGCAATGTGGTACGTTTTGCGTGACATGCGATTCTTGTGAGACAGAACTGAAGATCTCTAGGTCATCAATGAAAGTTTACCTATATTCTTGGACAGCGCGGTATGACGGGTTGCCATCTATGAAAGGAAGGTTTTGATGTTCACCACAGCTGGGAGGCGGTGTTGCGGCTATTGTAATCTCCACGATAGCTATTGGTCAGTTGATTTCCTCTCTTGAATACTTATCGCATACTGACCTTGCACCAAGTTATCTTTGGGTGCGTGCTATCTTAACTCTTGCGAAAATTAATGATACGAATTTAACACGTTATCCAGAGAGTAAGGCTAATCTCCAATCCATACTCCGTACTGGGATTAATTGGTCATTAGAATCATCCCTCAAGCCGTCAGTGTCCGATATGGACTTGCGGTCGGAGCAACTTGCGCCCCTTTGGTGTTGGGATTGATGTATCTGTTTGGTATGGCCTTCCCATCCGCATTGCAATACGCCACACTTAATAAAGCTTTAAGCTCCCATCGCTTGGCCCATCGCCAAGTTGCTCGATTACGTGCTTGGAAAGGGCGAGGATCATACGTATAAGAAAGCGGAACTCAAGTCTTTTCTGCAGTTCCACCGTAATGCCGAAGAACCCTTACGAGACGATGAAATTGCCATCCTTAATGGTGTTTTGGAACTGAATACCAAGAATGTGGAAACAATCATGACTCCTTTGAAGGTTTATCTTTTCCATTTTTTTTTACCTCGTTGACTGTAAGCCTTTGTAGGACACCGTGATTTTAAGCGCGGACACTATTTTGGACCACAAAGCGGTTGATGCGATGTACGCCTCTTTCCTAGCTTTCATCAGCTCGTCTTCTGAGTGGAAGCTCTATCCAGCCTCCTTAGTGGTTACTCGCGTTTCCCGGTTCACGAACCAGGAAATCCACTGGCTTTCGTCGGACTTTTACTAGTCAAGAAGGTTAGGCCATTCTTTTGAACGTCTGAACTGAGCGTAGGGTCTGAATAGAGGTTCTCGTCTCGCTAGCTCCTCACCTATGACCCTAGTAAGGGCCTTCCTGTGTCTTCTTTCGCTCTTGGGATTTTACCTGAAGCTCAACCGTCGATAAATTGTTTCCAAGCTCTTGATTATTTGTACGGTCATCTTCTTGCTTCATGAAACTTTCTTGATGCCCTGGAACTTTTTACAGCCAAACTGGTAGAGCCCATCTCCTTCTAGTCTCTAGGACGCCAGGTATTGCTGGGGGTGCAATCGGAGTAATTACCCTTGAAGGTTAGTCTATTTATCTTATTCTCATTCGACACACTTATTAACTCCGTCTTGCTTTGTACGATTTTCCTCAGATATAATTGAAGTATGGGCATACATCACATTTCTGAATGTTCTTTGTATCTGATGCCCGGCCCTGATCCAGGAAATAATTTCTGAAGAAATTGTCGACGAAACGGATAGGTATGAAGATAACCAAAGTAAAAGGCGCGCAAAGCGCGATACCAACGCAGTCGTCATGCGGGGGTTAGTATTTAATTTTCGTTTCTTCCCTTTTCGAAATGCTGATCTTCCTATCAATTTCCTTCTCCGTTCCACTTTGTGACTTTTAGCATTGTCGAGCGAGAAAGGCATCGAGAGAATAATAGCAAGGACTCAGCTTCTGAGCGCGCGCCCTTGTTGGGGTGCTCTGCGAGCGAGAACGGGAACGTGCATGCTCTGCTACCTGATTATGGATCAAACGGGAATGCAGTCACTAGAACCAATAGTGCGGCACCGCCGCCAAGGGATGAAGCGTGATAATCTTAACTTATGATTATTATTTGATTTCTTGATTTCATTTTCGAACCGCACTGTATTGGACAGTTTACAATTCATAAGGTGATGGCTGCCCGGCTGTCGGTTTCTTATCGTCTTCGTGTCTCTTATCGAATATCTATAGTTCCTTGTCCTGTAATTGTTAGAGTACTTTACTTTACACCTCATACATCCTCTGATTGCTTTGAATTCTGCGTTTCGCTTCTCGACGAAGGGGCGTCGGCTAAGTTTCATATGCCTCAGAACCCACGTCCGGATTTTGCCCATCAAGGTTACGGACAACAGCCTGTAGGCGGCGCAGTGTTCAGACAGTAAGCAGGTGTAATATAAAGCCCAACGTGTAAGGAAGGCTCACTTCTAGTGCATAGAGATGCGAATCGTATGAGCTGGGCGAGAGGTCTCGGACGGATTCTGCGAGCTTGTATAGGTAATCCTGCGGGAAGTGGCGAGGCAAGATGTCACAAATTTCGGTTGGCAGTGTGAAATGTAACCTACCTTATTACGTCCTGAGGGACCTACTGACTTCCATATCCGATGACCTAGGATATCCAGTGGTTCGAGCCAACTAGACGAAGTGGAAGTGATATGAGGTCAAAGTAAAGGGGAAAATGTTGAAGACCTTACCAAAGGATGGATTATCATTCCGACCGACGTAGCACTAATATAGCGTTGTGTCAAAGTGTCCCTTTCTCCTGATGCAAATAAGTTTACTTACATATGCCTGGAAGGCATGAGATTCAAAGGTCAAAGGAGAAGAAATCAGAAGTGCTCGCGGAGATTAACCTACGTTCTGTATTATTACTTTCTCAGCGCCTTGTTCATCAACACCGTAGATGTCTAATGTTTCCATGGTATAGCCGTCCTGCATGGGCGTTAGTATTTCTTACCACTTTAAGCATTTGTTTGTCGGACGAACCCACCTTTTCTCTGTAATCGAGGTAATCTCGGACCTCGGCCTCATATGCCGGATCAATTGTATACGCGATGCCTGAAAGTAGGAAGAGTGAGCGTGCAAGTACCGCAAGCACTTGTGCTGAGTCAACATATGTCGCAATACGAACCCCAAACGATGTCATCATGAGGAAAGGCATCCTATGGGATATCAGTCAATAGATCGAGTTGAGGGAGGTGAAATACAGACAGATCCAGAGAATTTGTCCCATTCTTCCTTGTGAATCAAGGTTACGACTCTGCCTGGGTTCTTTTAAATTAGGAGGATCGGCATTGGTCGAAAGTCTTTCTTCAAAAGGCTGATAATCATTACCTCTGGCGTACCGCGATGGTCATGCGACTTCTGTGCAAAGCGGCGAACGTAGCCTTTGAGAAAGCCGGGTACTTCAAGACAAGACAAGCGTCAAATGCGGATCTTCAGTTCTAAGCAATCTGAGAGATACCTTGTGCTATAACCTGCGGTGGTGGCTGGAAATTACAAAGTTATGTCGCTTTCTGGGACCAAAGAAGAGCCTATGACCACCTTAAAAATAAGAGAACCATAACCAAATACTATAAATGGTGTATCTGTTTGACCCATGGGTATTCTGCTGCTATCGAAGCAGTAGGCGCTGGTGTTGTCAGTAGAAGAATGCAGACTAGTGCCGGAGCGCCTCGGATAATAACAGATATTCCTGGTAATAGTCACAGGGGAATTTAAGGGTTAAAAATTCATAAGAACGTATTTCACTAACCTATGATAAACGAATATTTGCCCCCGTGTTCAGATCCACGATGCAGGCGCTTGATCCCTCTTGATGGTAAGGGTCGGAAATCAAGCGTTGCTGAGTGATGACTGCAGTCTGCAGATTAGCGGAGTTTAAACAATATTGTTACGTAATTTTTATGTTGAGAAAACAAATCCCTTGCTGCTGATTAGCTCTCAGCAAAATTCATAAAGGTTGACGAAGGGCTACGACTGTATGCGAACTCTAGCTTTTTACAGAATTTTGGAACATAATATCGCCAGTTTCTATCGTCCTACATCTACCAACAAAACTTACAATATTTTTTTGGCACGCAAATCTCGACTTATGATGTCGACTGCTGCTGCGATTCCGCAATCACGACCATTATCCGACTCGGAGGTGGAGGGCCCGGTCCTGAAGAAACCACGGCTTGACAAGGAGATTCTTGTGGAAGAGAAGGCTGCTACCCCAGACGCACTGGAAACGGTTTTAAAGGAGGATTCTGAGGTCGTAGTGCCGTTAGAGGACGCTCAGCCTCGTCATGGTAAGGTTGCAAAGCACAAGAAGAAGAAGCGAAAGGAACCCCCGTTGCCAGAACCTTGCTCAGCTGCGGACGTTTTATACCAGGAGATTCGAGCGTTACTGGGCGAGGATGTTGTTGATGAGGTTACAAAATCTGGAGGGGCGTTCCAACCACCGTTTGAGTATGGAGAGGAGTTGGTCGTGAAGATAGAGAATATCGGTTCTGGAGGTGAGTAATTCTATGAGTGTGAAGGCTGTTTCTGAGATTTCTGTCCGGTTTCCTAGGATCTGGTATAGCTTTGGCGCCACAAGAGAAAGGTCCTTGGGCTGTAGTAGTTCCTTTTGCACTCAGTGGCGAAACTGCTCGAGTCCGAATTGTCAAGAGCGATCGCATGCACTCCATCGCAACTCCTCTGGAGATACTTACAAAAAATGCCGAATTGCGAAACGATTCTCGCGTGCAGTGCAAGTACTTTGGGTCTTGTGGGGGATGTCAGTATCAGGTGCGAGTATTCCGAAATTCCGTCTTTCCTAAATATCTGCTTACTTGTAGGTTATAATGTACATTACTCACCCTTAGATGTTATCTGGAGAAACTCAGCTGAACCTGAAGAGGGACGTCATAATCCGAGCATTTAAAATATACTCTAGTAGGTGGAAGTTCCCATGTCAAATTTTTATGACCGCTTACTGAGAATCGTACTTGGAAGCGCAGAACTCCCAGAATCCTCTGTTCCAGAAATCGGATCGACTGTAGAATCACCTCTGGTGTACGCGTACCGCACAAAAATCACGCCTCATTTTGAACGCCCGCCGAAATGGGCCAAGAAGAACGAAGTGAAGCCTGGAGAACAACCGCCGTGGTTGAAAATCGGGTTTAATATGACTAGCAGTAACTCTACGATGGACATTGAGGCATGTCATTTTTCTCTTGGCCATCAACGAACGCCTCAACTTTACGCCTAGGAATGCCCCATTTCGACGCCAATTCTGAATGAAAGATACAAGTCTGATCGAAAGGATATAATTCAGTGCGTTAATTTGCCCTATGACCCAATCTGCGCTCCACGTTTCAATATTAACGTCTATCACGCCATTCAGGAATATATTCTCCTACAAGAAAGGCGTCTCGCTGATGTACCGTGATTCTTTGGACCCATCGTTTGACGCTGAGAAAATGATGTCACCACCGATCGATAAATTGTCAGAGGCGTTCACCCGGCACGTATGTATTACAGATCAAAAAGGATCAGCGAGGGAGATGGTCGGAGATTACCTCTTCGAGTACAATGCTGGCGGTTTCTTCCAAAACAACAACTCCGTGCTTCCGCTCTTGGTCGACTACGTCAGAGACTTGATAAGCACTATGGAGTACCCTGCCACGTCCGGACACCCGACCCATCTCGTGGACACGTACTGCGGAGCCGGTCTTTTTGCTATATCGCTCGCGTCGGCATTCAACAAGGTCGCTGGAATCGAGCTCTCGCAGAGTTCTATTAAGTCAGCGAAGAGGAATGCCAAGCTGAATTCGATTCCTGATGAAAAGATATCTTTCCTTTCTGGGGAAGCGCAAAATATTTTTGCGGCTGTCAAAGACTTCCCAGCAGACAAAACTGTGGTTGTCATCGATCCTCCGAGGAAAGGATGCGATGATTTGTTCTTGAAGCAGCTTTTGCAGTTTAGACCTTCTACGGTGGTTTATATCAGTTGTAACGTTCATACACAGGCGAGGGATGTGGGTGTTATTGTGCGTGAGACGGAGAAGGATGACGAAGGACGGCGGTATAAGCTAGAGAGTTTGAGAGGGTTTGATTTGTTCCCCCAGACGGCTCATGTAGAATCTGCTGCACTGCTCCGGCTTTACTGACATGTAATTTCATTAGACTTTCGTGGGTTTACGTTGATAATGATAGCCATCTACTCTAGGTTTTATGAATATGACTCGACTGTGGATCCAAGAAAAGATATGGGCATTCTTCAAGTCTAACCTCTGCACATATGTCAGGTGAAAGAAATTTGTCGGCCGAAATGAAAAAGAATAGAAGCCATGCGTTCTAAAAAAAAGGAGATCTTTCACAAAGTTTTTTCTGAGGCTAATAAACGTTCAAATAGTGAGTTTTAATCTGGAATTTTGAGAGGATTCGTAGTCTATAGACTTGTACTCATCGAGGTTTGAACCACGTTCTTCCTGGACTGGCTGAACATATTGATCACTTTTCTACCTAAAGCGTCCGAGATAACGACAAATCCGATCACAGATCGCCTAAAATTTGTCCGATCTCAGGAGGCGCCATCCTTTCTCCGTTTGACACTGACTCGATTTCTCTTTTTCTGTTACCCTGCCTTCTTCAAAAGTATATAAAGGACTGTGACGGTTCAGAAGTCTCATTCTCAAGAAGAAATTCGCAACATCACCAACGACTACCATGGCCATTGATCAAGCGACGAATGGGGCTGTACCCCAGGCGCGAGCGCAGCTAGACGTGAGTAGTCTTGCTTGCGTGCTTTGACTTTGACTGACGTGTTGGGTGACATATCTTTGTTAACGATACCCCTGCGTAGCCATCTAAACTCGTTATTACCCTTGCGAAGGAGCTGAAACCATTGCCGGAGTTGGAGAGTTTGGTTTTCGGCGAGGTACGCTTTCTGTTTCAATACATGTCGGGTCTGTCGCCTGAAGGAGGTTATTTTTCCCTCTTTGTAGACAAAGACCGACCACATGTTGGTCGTCAACCACGACCCCGTACATGGCTGGTCGACTCCTGAGATCAAGCCCTATGGACCATTGGCTTTCGACCCCATGGCCTCATGCTTCCACTATTGCCCCAATATTTTTGAGGGCATGAAGGTGCGGTTTAGTATCAGTCCATTCTTGATCTATTGTTGCTTACCGTGAACATCGAACGCGCTTTTGTTTTAGGCTTACATTGGTCCTAATGGCGAGGCACGTTTGTTCCGACCCGAGAAAAACATGGCCCGGCTCGCTCGTTCCGCTGAACGCGTCGCCCTGCCTGTGAGTACTATCATAGTTATGTCATTCTCTCTGCTTTGTATTAATGATGCATACCGTAGCCTTTCGACCAAGACGCGGTATTGGCGTTGATTAAACGTCTCATTGAGGTTGAAGCCCGTTGGATCCCCAAGCAGCCTGGCTACAGTTTGTACATCAGGCCTACTATCATTGGAACGCGTCCTGGTGAATACCCTTCCATCTATTTCTGGCTTTGCTTCACGACCTGACTATCTATTTTGTTCTTTTTCGATTCAAGCTCTCGGAGTCGCAGCATCTGACCACGCTTGCCTTTATGTCGTCTTGACACCTGCTGGACCCTATTTCCGGGTGCGGCGAAAGGCATTCCATTGCTTGCTGTTTCAGAATCCGTCCGTGCTTGGCCCGGAGGCACTGGTGGCCACAAGCTAGGAGGAAACTATGCTCCCGGGTTCTTACCGCAGAGGGTGGCTGCCAAACAAGGGTATTCACAGATCCTCTATTTGTTGGGTGACGATGAGAGGGTGACCGAAGCCGGTGCCATGAACTTCTTCGTTGCGATACAAAGGGACGATGGCAGTATGTTTCTTCTGAAAACTCTTGCATATTTATTCCTTCACTCATGCTCCTCCACCCTTGATTTAGATGTTGACTTGATTACCCCTCCTCTGGACGGCACCATCCTGCCTGGAATTACCCGCGCGTCAACGCTGGCCCTCGGCAGATGCCCACAGTTCCGGAAAGCTGCAACTCCATGGCGTTCCTGAAACGCTCAAAATCCACACGCACGAGCGCACGGTTACTATGGCCGAAGTGGCAGCGTGGTCTGAGCAGGGCCGTTTGTTGGAGGCATTTTGTGTCGGCACGGCTGTCGTCGTCGCGCCTGTGAGCAAAATCGGGTGGAAGAGCAAAGACTTGATCTTGCCAACACATGAAGTGGGTCTTGGTCCATTGGGAAGGGCATTGAGACCACCATGATCGAGATCCAAACTGGGAAGAAGGAGTTTGAGGGATGGAGTGTCGTTTGCTTCTGATTGTGGATTCAGGAGTTTCTCCATTTCTATTCATGAAAGGGGTCTGCGAGGTTGCGGTTGTGGTTAGGCGCTGGGAATATATAAAACGGTCGCCATGATCCGAATTAGATTGCCATGGGCGTCTGTGGGTGATTTGTCAGGACGGTTATGCTATACCCTGTATACGACGACGCTCTGGATAATTTGACATGTTCCTATCTGTGTTAACAGTTCTCTGCTACTCCATATTGGTAGACAATGTCATTCCAGCATCGTTCGTTCGTTGATGGAGAAATTTTTGACAAGGCAAATTTTTTTTCTCTCGTGCAAGATTAATTGAAGAAGCGTGTTCTACATTAGCGCAATAATTTTCCGACAATACTGCTCGTCCTAGGATCGTGGGCTTCATTAATGTTCTACTCTGCAGGACACCCATCGATGTGATCTCTTATCTTCAAATATACAATTTCGCGGAGGATGAAACCTCTGATTACGAGCGCTTCTGGCGTTCTCCGTGGGCGGTGCTGGCCTATTTTGAACCACAATGTCCTTCAAGTGTGAGTAATTTTCCGTATTTTTTCGAGTCATACCAACTCATGTCCGGTTGGCCCGTGAAGTGTATGGTGGGTACGTATGTTCGGCCCCCAACTTGGCCTCGTTTCTGCCATTCAAACTCCTATTGCAAGCGGCCCTACCACTGTCATTGTTGATCAAGTCCTCGTGTTCTGGGTTCTGTATACTAGGGTTCAGGGGGTATTAAAGCCCACCCTTTTTCTTTTGATCCCCAGACCTTAAGGACTGAAGTTTCCCCCTTCAAACTTCGTCGACATCCATCTCTTTTGTTTTCTCCATCTGCACCTTTTCACCGTCTACCGTCAAATAACTCACTGAGATCACGCAGATCTAGGGTGCCCACTTAAATTCGAAACAACCTACTGTTCGTCACATTTGACATTGACGGCTTGGACGTTTATTCACGACCTTCTTCACTGCCTTCAGTTGATTCGATTTGCCAATCGTTCTTGCTGTCTTTGGAGTATATATATTCGAGTTGCGCAGTCCATGCGTTCATGTTCTGACCCCTTCAAGTCTCTCCACAGCAGCTAAAGGTGAAAGATTGCGATTCATTTCTGTCTCCCGTTGCAATGTCTGAAATCAACTCTTTGCTGTTTAGATTTAATCGACATTCTTCATTGAATTTATCTGAATAAGCCAAATAGCAAAAATGCCAAACTTACTAGCTTATCACGAATTAGAGCGTCGCCTCCTCAAATGGACAGGGTCCTCCCTCGTCCCTCGTTATCCGTTCTTTGAAGGCCCGTCGCCTACCTCATCGTATTATAATTCATCTGCCAGTCAATCTCACCTTGCCTCCGGGAGCATAGAGGACCTCAACAGATGGTTCTACGACGTCGAGTTGGCGGCACATGATTGCGATGTGCCGGTGGAGCAGTACCCTGATGTCGCTATTTACTTTCTGAAGGGTGATTTAAAAGATGTTATGCAGGAACGCCGAGACGTGTATTTGAGGCACACTAGGCGGGTTTTCTGGGACTGGCATGATTTTAAGGAGGATTTGAAGAGAGTTTTTGGTGAGTTATTACTCTGGATTTCTTTGTTCGTTTACTCTTTCTGACCTTCCTCCTTTCTTTTCTCCTTTGCAGAGGAGACCAATCAAATGATTGGCGCTATGGTGCGTGATTGTTTTGGAGTGCTGAAAGGCGAAGCTGCCAAGAGTGAGTGTATAGGATGCGTCATTTGTGTCTAATTGAGACGCCCAAATAATCTAATTTTATTTCTAGTGTTTGATTCACCACAGATGTCTAATCTAGCAAATGACGCGATGGAACAACTCCGTCGCGCCCATCCTTATATCGCTTCCTCGGTCAAGTTGGGCTTGATCGTAGGCGGCACTGCCGTTGTACTTCCTGCGCTGGGAATGATGGCTTGGAACAAGCTCATTAAGCGACAGGGTACTGGAATAAATGCTCCGGCATGATAAAGAACTTGGAAGTTGCGCGTTTGGATAGTTTTAGACTTTCCTACTCCAGTTTTTCCCGATTTTGCGGGCTCTTTTCGCGGATATAGCGCTTTTTTGTGCCCTACTTATACAAATATAATGAAACATTGGTCTATTATCCATCTCCTGAGGTTCAGAAGGTGTATGGAAAATTCGAAGGCCAAAATTTAACCAGACCGAGTAATTCATTCTGCCGTTGCGAAGGCGGCTGGTCGTCAGAGTCACCCGTTTCCGGTATATTTCTCTTCCTGTGGGAGGTCCTGAAATTTCCGTTCATAATTTGCCATCTTTGGTTTCCTTTGTGTTCCACAGTAACTCTTCTCAAAAGCCTTTTTGAACTGACAGAGTTATTCAGGGTCAGTTGGACGAAAGACAGGGGCTTTTCTGTTTTCGGCTGCGTGACTTTTGTGCAAATAAACAAGCTTCGCGTCGTTGTAACTGATCGACCACCACGAAGACCCGTCCACGACCCAGGCAGCATTGAGGCCTCGTTTTCGCGGAGAAAACGTTCGGATTCAGCTAGCAGTATGTTTCGTTAGCTTTTTCAGCAATGGATTCTGATAATGGCCTTTTTCAGCACTATTTTACGACCTACAGAAGAACTCTACCCCGGCGGGCCTTTTCTGCGCCTTTCAGACTCTGGAAGGCCTCAAAATCGACACGGAACTCGATTAATTCGGTTGCAGGATCCGTATCTACACGTGTATCTACCGATTCTAGCATGGAATCTCAGCAACCGCTAACAAATGGCAATTCAAACCACAACCACGATTCTCCACCATCGGAACCGCCGACCTCCACTTTTGACCCAGATATCTTCAAGAGATATCTGTTGGGTCTGCTGCCACCAGTAATCGGTGCAAAGCCGTCAGAGCTCGAGTGTTGTTCGATGACGAGTTCGATGAACGCGTCCGTCGGTTCGCTGCCGATACAGGCGGTGTATTATATGTTGTACAAGCTAAGGAAGAGAACGAAGGTATGTTTGGGTGTTTTAATAGTTATGTTGTATGTTGACAGCTTTGCACAGACGAGTCAAATCCAACGTATACGTACCATCTTACCCCTCATTTGACCTACCACCCCTCAAACGTCACCACACTTGCCCTCATTAAACGCGGCCCGACTCTTGACCCACTAACACCCCTCGCTACCCAACTTCATTTCCTGAACCTTTTCGGAGGCGACGAGACTCCGTATGAGAGTTTACATGCCGTCGTTAGCCATGGTGTTAAACCATGGTTTGATGCCTTTGTTGGAGCAAGGGGGACTGGTAAAGACGGAGACACGAAAATGGGTAAGTGTTCTGTGTGAATAAGAGGAGTCTCAATGCTGATGCTATTTAGGCATTCCTATGACCAAGAAAAAGTTTGCTGAGCTCGAGTTATCACTGCTACACCTACAGCAAAACGTCGAAATTCCGGAAACAAACCTCATCATTCATCCTATCATCCAACGGGCTGTAGAACAGGCAGTCACCATTCTTGCCGTATCTAAACTAGTTTTTTAACTTTGATACAGGCTCATGCAGCTGGTACAAGGCCCAACATATCGAATATCCAGCAAAGCTACTGAACGACAGCACATTCCTCAACACCCTCCACAACCACGTCAACCAATGGATCAAGTCAATACAATCTGTGACGAAATTAACACGAGACGTGTCTTCAGGAACAGCGTCGCAAGAAATCAACTTTTGGCTGAGTTTGGAGAGGGCGCTGGAGGCTATTGAGACACAGCTACGGAGTGACGAGGTCAACATGGTGATGGACTGTCTTCGGAACGCGAAACGGTTCCATGCTACTGTCAGCTTCATCGCTGATACTGGGCTGAAAGACGCTACAGATTTGGGTGGGTACAATTTTACTTGCTTTGTTAGCAGCGACGATTTAGCTTACGCTTGGTTTGTAGTGCACAAATACAATCAACTGATGAAGGACTTTCCGCTGAATGAACTCCTATCCGCCACCGACCTAGACAAGGTCCAAGAGTCCCTCGTGCTCATCTTTGGGCACATCAACCGCAAGCTGCGTCTATCACCCTATCCGATTCGACGCGCCCTTCCTCTAGTGGAAGCTATCTCAAGAGACTTCAATGATCAACTCCTGCGCATCCTTACCTCTCACCGACTCCCCTTCCAACCGTATGATACCTTTGAGCGACTGCTTTCACAAACGACCAACATATTCCGAACATGGGACGACCAAGTCAAGGAGTTTACCAACGTCGCTAGGGAAGTGACGAGGAAGAGGAGCGAAAGGTTCATTCCTATCAAGATTGCGCCTGCGCATGCGATGCTGCAGGAGAGGACGAGATACTTGAGAGATTGGAGGAAGCAGCATGAGCAGTTGGCTGTGATGACTGGTCCAACGAAGGGTCTAGGAGGCGTGGGGATGGACGTTGGCGGGATGGATATGGAGGAGGAGGTGAAGGAGGCCTATGAGGTTGTGAAGAGGATCGATGTTTTGGATGTTAGCATTGGTATGAATCTCTTTTTCTGCAAGTTTTGAGGTTGTAAGCCGATCATTGTTCTTATGATGTAGAGGGCACGGAAATCTGGGTGGCTGCTGAAAATGCTTATAATGAACGGGTGTCGAGAGTAGAGAATCAGATCATTGCCAAGCTGAGGGATAGGCTTGGGACGGCGAGAAACGCGAACGAGATGTTCCGCGTATTCTCAAAGTTTAATGCTTTATTTGTTCGAGCCAAGGTTGGTTTTGCCTTGCGCGTGTCTGTTTTCTTTTGCTCATAGCTTTGAGCAGATCAGAGGTGCCATCCAAGAGTATCAAACACAATTAATTGATTCGGTAAAAGAAGATATTAAGCATCTTCACGAAAAGGTGAGGAAATCGTGTCATGTGACTTTATTCACAAAATTCTAACCGTTGATATTCTCAGTTCAAGACCCAATATCGGTACTCAGAAGCCTACCACATGGCCCAAATGCGCGACCTGCCACCGATAGCAGGCGCCATCATCTGGGCACGGCAGATCGAGCGTCAACTCCAGACATACATGAAGCGAGTCGAGGACGTGCTGGGCAAAGGATGGGAGCACTACGCTGAAGGTCAAAAGCTTCAATCTGAAAGCACTGCATTCCGCAAGAAGCTTGACACCCGACCCGTCTTTGATGCATGGATGCAGGATATCGCCAGACGACACATGAGCGTGGACGGTCGTCTGTTTGAGATTGTCCGCCTCCGCGGCGGAGGGTTCCAGCTCGCTGTGAACTTCGACCCTCAGATTATCACCCTTTTCAAAGAAGTCCGAAATTTGCTATGGTTGAACTTCCAGGTGCCACATACAATTTCAAATATGGCTAAGGATGCGAAGAGAGTGTATCCACATGCTGTTAGTTTGATGGAGACGGTGAGGACGTATGGACAGACCTTGGATTTGGTGGAGAGCAATAAGGGTATTGAGTGGTTGGTAGCGGAGTATAGGAATGAGTCGCAGAGGATGATTAATAAAGGTGAGTTCTCTTTCTTTTTCCTCGTGGCAACATTGAGGCTGATAACACTCATTGCGATGTGTAGGCATGAACATTCGCTGGGACTACTTTGTCAACCAGTATGACACCTCAAGATACGTCCCTAGCTCTGATGGGCGCGACAATCGGCATATTCAATTCGTTCGTGAATTTGCCAGTGTGGTATCAGTGCTGCAGGTACGTTGGAACCCTCTTTGCCTGTGACGTGACTCATGTTGTTGAAACACAGGATAAAACGAACAATGTGATTGACCTGTACAAGGACATTCTGAGAGCAGTCGAAGATCTTGCTACGTGTTCGTATACTACAGAGGCTTTCTCAGAATTGCTGGGCAAGATTCAAGCCGCTGTATGTATCATTCTTCCCTTCCTCCTTTCCTGCTGCTGACTTGACCTTCCTGGAAACCTTTAGATCGATCGTCTGAACTTAGAGGGTTACGCCAATCTCGATTATTGGGTGGCCGAGCTGGATAAACGCATTGAAGGGATTCTGCTGCAACGATTGACACATATAATTCAAGTATGGTGCTCAGAATTTGATAGGACGGACGATGGCGACGTTCTGAGGAGGGATCTGCCTCCTATAAGGGATAGGGACCTTACGAACAAGCGAAGAGGGGACAAAAGAGCTAAGGAGGAAAAGGTGCGGTCTGTCGGCCTCTTGAACTTTTCTTTTGTTGAATTGTATACTGATCTTTTCTTCAACCCATCTAGTTCCTAGAAGGTCACATGACCTTGAAACCTATCGTGCATGAAATCCGGATACAAAATCAAGTCATCTTCTTGGATCCTCCGATAGAGTATGCTAGGTCAACTTGGATCAAGCAGCTTCATGACTGGCTAGGTACGCTGTATTGTTTGCCTTGATTATGCTACAGAGACTGATTTGGCAAATCAGGTGTCGTTTGTCGCTTACATCGCATCCAGAGTTCGCGATATGAGATTGGCCTGCAAATGCAAGGGGCCTCGGCTGCAGAGACGACATATACATCACTAGTAAGTCTTGTCTTGGCCTATGCGCTCACCGCTGACCTGTTGTTTCTGTAGCTCACCCGCTTCCCCGATAACACGCTAGAGAAACCTTTCTCGCTGATCGAGATCAAAGTACAACAAATCAAGGAGTACGTCGGAAAATGGTTACAATTCCAATCGCTCTGGGATCTGGAGGCCGAATACGTGTTCAACCGGCTTGGTGACTCGCTAGCGCACTGGCAACAGCTGCTGACGGAGATCAAGAAGGCGCGATCGACGTTTGATACCTCGGAGACTCAAAAATCATTTGGAGTTGTCGTGATTGACTATGAGCAGGTGCAGGCTAGGGTGAATGCCAAGTACGACGCGTGGCAGAGGGACATCCTGAGTAGGTTTGGAGTCAAGCTTGGCAATGCGATGAAAGAGATGCATGCGGCCATATTGAAGGCGAGGAATGATCTCGAACATCATTCAATAGAAGGCATCGTAGGTGGTGGCGGTGGCAGGAGGTTCTGACGGCTTTTAATGACGCTTTTCTTTTTTTTCCTTTCTCCGGTTTTCGTTTCATTTTGTACGCATGCTACGGTGCTCTCTCTTTCCTATACCCCCGTTCGGCTGGGATACTCACTCTCATTCATTATCAATTGTTATTCTCCATGCTTTCATACCTCCACTATACGTCTTCTGTATGGTTTCGAATCTATAATTCGCGGAATAATGACTTTCTTCTATATTCTTTTATTATCATTATTGCGTAAACTGCATGCATGTAATAATCACTGCCACGTATGCACACCTTCGACGGTCCCTTTCAGCTTGAAGAAACTTGGACGAGAAACTGACTATAAGTTGCCACTGGAACTGAGATCCTCTTTAGCTCGGATTGGCCGTCAACGATGTCAGCAGGAGCACTTACCGAAAGAAGACGATATAAAATTATTTGCTGTTAGGAGTCTGGGGCGCAGAGTACTTCGGACGATGTTGCTTCTGAGCATGTCGGTAATGATGACACAAAAAAGAATTAAAAAATAAAGGAAAGGGGGAAGTTGAAAGAAACTCAAGAAAACCTACCTCGCGCTTTGAGACCCTTTGTAATTTGCTGTAAATAGTTCTGTATTTCTATTCTCTAATATATGAATGGTTAGAAATTTCTTCCCCGCGCTGTCGCGCATGGTAATTATTGCTCCCCGTCAATTCAGTGTTGTGCCAGTCGGTCATATAACGTACACCCTAGTGTACACTCAGATATATCGACGTCTGTCTACGAGAGACCAGGTTCAACATAGCGGGCCTTGGCTTGGCAGAGTTGTAATTCGCGAATTGCTTGTGAGGTAATCAATTGTGATAGAGTAGAAGGGTGCGACAGACGAACAGCGTAATATTATTCGAGTTGGTGTCAAGGCGTCCTTGTACGGTGTAAGTTGATTTGGAATCAATCGTTAAATAATCCACGATAAATACATGAATCTCAGTCCTAGAGTTATCCTTAACGATTCTGGTAAGAATCAAGAGGTAAATCTCTTGAACCAGCCGATCACACTTCGTGCAGATTCCTCTTTAGCCCATCCTACATGATTTTATTAGTCGCCGAGTCTGGAAAAGCAAAAGCAAAAGTAAAAAGAATAATTACGTTCGTGTTCAATGTTAGGATCTCCACGCGTGGCGAAGCCGTGGTTCACGCCAGAGAAAAGTTGGAGGTGATACGTCTTTTTGCCTTCCGCCAATATCTCCTCTGCTCTGTGACGCGATTCCGCTGGGAAAGACCGATCGATTTCTATATTCAATGTCAGATGTTGCAGCTGTTTATAGGATCATTCATTGCTTGCCTGCGCAAGAGAGAAGCAGCGGCTCTGAGGAAATGGAGGTTATCAATATTGCGGTGTAAAAGGATCTAGTATTCATGCGTACTCTGCAAGTTCTTGAAGTGGTCCTCGTTTAAGGCAGCCGGATGAGCAAAAGCAGCTGGGTGCAATAACATGTGAGATTCATATAGAAATGAAATAAGGGTGCGAGGGCATACCTGCCACAACGTTATTCGTGGTCGCGATTTCAAGTGAATATGGAGCACCAAAGCAATATCCTAGAAAAAGCCAATTATTAGCTAGAGAAAACCCAATAATGATATTGACTTACCGATCGCAGTATATTTTGTGTCCTCTCCTAAGGGAAGTTCACGGCACATGTATCAAAGTCCGCTGCAAAGCCCAGTTGCAGTTGTAACACACCATAAATTTCCCGAACTGCCTTTGTCCACCTGGGAGTAGCTTCATCGGCTTGCCTGCGGGACTTGGCGGACCACGCAGCCCTGTCAAAATCGGGTTTACCGAGGTGAAGGTGTACGGGATCACTAAAGAAGTAGTCGATCCCAGTACATAGAATCCTGAATAAAACAGTGTTTTAGTCCTAGGATGGGATTTACCATGATGTTTATGATACAGTACCATGTGAGGCAAAGTAGTCTTGCAGGAGCTTGGCGTTGTCGAAAAATGGCCCAAACACGTCTGAAAAGTACAGGATAACCTTCTTGGGTCCGGTCGTCCCAGCAGGAGGTTCAGAAAGATATGTGTCGATGTCAGCAATCTTGATACTCTTTCCAACGGCAGTTCCGACATGTCTAACCACTTCGAAGCAGTGGTCTGTTAAAGGACCAGCGAGCACCGGGGATGTGTTGGAGGTGGTCATTGTCGCTTGTAAAGTCGATCGTCCGGTAAATAAGCACAGAAGGAGGACCCAAGAGCGGGCGAAATCAGAAACATCCTCCCACTGCCAAATGGTCGCTTTAAATATCGAACTGCACTATCGTGAGAAGCTCAGCGAATGGCGAGCTATCGCCAAGGCATGAAGGAACGTCGATCATGTCGTCTAAAAATAATTTTAGTTAGCCCATCGCTCATCGCTCGACAATCATGGCGGCACTGACCCAGTGCAAGGACTTCGCAGTTGCTGTTAGGGTTCGTAAATGACGCGTCGGGCATTGTTCCGTTTATTTCTCTCGGATACACATCCGATCACGAATTTTTGATCATGCTTAGATCATAAGCGTGGAATTGAGCGTTGGGGGACCCCTTCCTGTCCCCAGCCAGAATATGTACAGGGATGATGACTTTGATGATGCGAAGCCACGGACAAATACTGCCAGAGGGCTCTTCTACCTCTGTAGTTGTTGGCGCAGGTGTTTCCTTTGTGATCTCCGCAGAATTGACAACCTGGTTGGACGACGATCTAGCTCGTGTTGCGGATTCTCATTGCAATGTCGCCAGCTGTTTCGAATAATGGCCAAGGTGATATGGTGTGTATTTCAAGATAACAAGTAGATAATGCATATATTAACCCTTACACATAGAGTACCTAAGGACATGATATGAACAGAGACTTTAGAAATGTAGGGGAGGGGGCAGCGTCACTTAACATTCAAAGAGAAATCGTCAAGTAACAGTAATCGCGATGGAAAATCTCTTAATCGTCGCGATGGAAGTCCTCTCTGAGATAATACTATTTCGGTGGTCCAATATCCTTGACCATCGCAGCATGGGCGAGTCTGGCGCGTGCATGGTTATACGCGTTCTTCAAGTCTCGAACGGATCTATCGCTTCCTATAACAATGCACCGCACGGTTCCCTCGTATTCGTGCGGGGTGACGACTAGCCATTGAAATTCATCTGGAAGCTCGCCAAGAATCATAGAGATTGAGTGGTACTCGCGATTCAATGGGGTCCTGTCTTGTAAGATATTTTTGTCAGCTGCCTAAACGTTTATACCCTCGCGAGATAGGGCGTAACCACAGACTTTGATTCTTGGCCATTTGCCCGTCTTGGGATTTGGACGTCGAACGTGCCTCGGTGCTGCTGGGATCTTGATGCGACTCACAGTTTATGCGACAAGTTAAGATGACCCACGGCAATAGCTAAGATATCAGTAAAACCAAAGAAGAACGACTCACGATTGAGATGTATGTTTTCCAACTTGAAGTTTAGGTTGGTTGGGTTTAATACGGTTGTCGTTGGAGGTTCGGGTTTTGACTCCCTAATACAAAAAATAGTCACGAGAAGTTCCCCTCAGGCAGACAAGAGCAGGGACTTACGACGCAGACATTTGGAGCTGGAGTGGATAGGCAATTGAAGTGCAAAGCCGCAAGAAGTTAGTGCACAGGTCTTGTTTTCATTGTCTGGTCGTAACGTGGAATGATGGCCTCGCCAAGGGCCTATCTAGTCCTCCGAAATTTATCCTTGCACAGAACACCCGAAATGCTGCTTTAGGCCGAAGGGTCCACCCATCCACATACGTTCAGTCCTTCAGTCGACTGCTAGACATCCAATCCACCCTTCTGACGATAGCTCGTCAGGTGTTCAAGCAAAGAATTACAATGAGAAGCGACATGCATGGGTTAAGTGGACAGGATAAATGACTTGTACATTGAATGAAGTGATGTACAGTTTGTATACGAGCGAGGGAGGAACATGAGTACCCATAGAAATATAGGAAAGAGGCGGGAGGTCCGCGTCCATGAAAAGGGTAATGTACAGATAATATGACCAGCGTGATGTCCCAGAATAAGAATGCGTCGTCCGAACGGAATGTCTTTAGTGTTTCACGGTGTGCCGTCCGCCAGGCATGAAGGAGCGTAGCTTGAAAATAGTACGGCGAGTGGTCTGAGCTGCAGGAGGGCCAGGAGCAGCTGCAGAAAAAAGAGATGACAGGAAATTTGGATCCGTCAGCATCCGAAAAAAAAAGATATCGGATACTGACAGGGTCTAACAACGGCCTGAAGGTTCTCCTGGAACTGACGCCACGACCAGTCGCAATAATCCTTCTCCTGGAAGGCCTGCCGACGTTTATTCATCCTTGACTTGGTAGCCTTTGGCAAATACAGCATGGCAGTTTCGATCCACCAGAACCGCGGGATCTGACATAGTTGGAAGTCAAGTTCGATGTTGCGCATCCAGCTTGGAAGGGTATCTATGCTGAGTGGCTCCAGCCGCGCTGGGTGACCTGTTGTGCTACCTGGCCGCAGGTGCTCTAGGCGGTAGCCGAATGAGCTGATGACATGACTATGGGCGAAGGGATTTCCGGTGGAGTTGGCGAACATTATCTATTAGGATCAGTTGTAGAAACAGAGGTCTGAAAGAAAAGAGAAGCTTTATATGAGCATTATATTTCCGCTGTAGCAATGAACAGCAATGAAGCACACCTTTTGTACAGCGGCGTTTCAGAAAAATGAAGTAGGAACGCCGTTTGCGGCTTATCTTATCGTGAACAATGGTCGACAACGTGTGAATGGTCCAAGCGATCAGATAACCTCATGGCCTCCATGCGATGGCGGCGTCGATAACTGGGCAATTGTAGTGAGGCCATCAAGAGTGGATTGTTGAGACGAGCAGGCGTCATTGGTGGAGTCGAGTGGAGGATATGTCATGTGATATAAGAATGACACAGCAAACATCCCCTTGGTCCGTGCACTTTGTTTACTCGCTATATAAACATCCAGCCTGCGAATCTTATTCCCCATCTCTTGTGCTCGGGCATGTACTGTCGCCAGTGAGGTTTCTACCGAGGCACAGTTTTTTGCTGATTGCAAATTACACATCCGAACCCGTCTGTTAGCTTCGGCTTCCAGCAATTTTTGGAAAACCCTATAGGTCATTTCTCTGCACTTTCTTTTGTGATAGCGCCCATTCTTTAGGTGTTTGAAAGGAAAGTAGAGTCTTTTTGTACGACACAGCAACTGGCTATTATCTTTTAGTATTGTTGAAATATACTTGTTTTAGTCTCGTCTAATGCTTTCAGTACAGTTTTTCAGTTCTTTTGATAGAAGCTGATAACTCACTTAATTTTTGATGCGGCGGAATGTATACCTTGTGGGGAAGTTGAGTGAACTGGGCTACATACAGAGAGGGATGTTGAATTCTGTTAAGGCCCGCACACGCGTTCTTGCCCACTACAAGGTTTCAACTGTTCACTGACTTGTAATTACCAATTCACTCCTGCTGGTAGCCGAAGCATAAAAATGTCTGCGTTGTAATTCATTTTTACGTGTCTGATTTGAACTTCTCAAAAGTATCTTGCGCAGGGAGAATCAACACGAACTTTTACTGAAACTGAACTTCGAATTAGGAAAGTTAGAAATCCTCAATTGTGAGCCGTTCGCATTGTTGTTTTAAAGTTATTTTCCGTCGTTCTCGTAGACCATCTAAACCTGTGGCACCAGCCATGAGTTCCTTGAAGATTCCAACAGTGCTGAGGCAGGTTCGACGTCCCAATCCTAAAGCAGGTAAATGGCCGAGAATCACAGTCTCGCGAGGATATAAACGTCTGGGCAGCTGAAAAAAATATCTGACAAGACAGGACCCCTTTGAAGAATCGCGAGTACCGCGCAATCTCTATAATTCTTGGCGAGCTTCCAGACGACATTCAGTGACAGGCCGTAACCCCGCACCGAGGTGAGGGCACCGTGTCGTGCATTGCTATAGGCAGCGACAGATCCGTTCGAGACCTGAAGAACGCGTATAACCCTGGATGCGCCAAACTCGTTCATGCTGCAATGGACAAGGACCTTGGACCGCCGAAACGGTACTATCTTATGGAGGACTTCCATCGCGACTATTGAGAGAATTTCTACCGCAACTGCTGCCACTGAAGCTTGAAGCTAGCTTGAAGACTTGTTCTTCATCAGCAGTTCTTGGGGATGCTATGGGTAGCATTGTGCCTGTGCTTGATAAAGGGGTACTCTTGCTACAGTGCTATGGGTTGCTATGGAGTGCTCCATAACATTACATAGTGTGCAGATTTTCCTTTTTCGGGCCTTTTTGGACCCTTAAATCCCAGACTTTGCTGATGCCTTCGAATGTTCAATGACGCTGCCACCATTCTAATGTACTCTTTTCACTTCCTGTTCTTAGGCAGTCTATGTATCTTGAAATACGTATACTTCATTATTATAGGCCTTGGCCACTATTGGAGAGGGCTGGCAACATAATTATCAGCGTGAAGGTGTATACTCGATGGCAAGAGAATACACGGGTTGGACTTTCACGTACTTGCGCGTGGGCCATACTTCTCACGACAGGACAATGAAAAGGCCGAGGCAGTTATTCTGCTTCAGCTCTCCCCAACCTACGGTTACCTTCGCCCCCAGAAAAATGTTGGCGGGGTAAGTTCCTCCACGTATCTTACCCGTATGGATTTCTAATATGTTCTGTAGGGTGCCTGAATCTCAATCTTCAACACACGATATTTGTCAACCTAGCCAAAATACTGAGATGCCCCAATCGCGAGTTGTCCCTCTATGATTTTATTTATATTTTACCTGTTTCGATAGACCACCTGAACCTTCGCAATCAATTACGAGGGTTCCAACAGCTCCAAGGCGGATTCGACGTCCAAATCCGAAGACCGGCAAATGGCCAAGAATTAAAGTCTGCGGTTATACCTGGACTCGCAAGGACATAGACGCATGGGCTGCCAAGAAAAACATTTTGCAAGATAGAACACCAAGGAACCGTGAATACCGTGCGCTCTTCATGATCCTTGACATGCTTCCGGACGACATTCAGTGGCAGATCGTGACCCCGCATGAAGGCGAGGATACTGTTGTGTCGTGTATCGCTATAGGCAGCGACAGGTCTGTCCGAGACTTGAAGAATGCATACAACCCGGCACGCGCCAGACTGGTTCGCAACGCGATGGACAAGGTCCTGGGGCCGCCGAAATGGTACTATCTTAGAGAGGACTTCCACCGCGACGATTGAGAGAATTTCCGTCCCGACTAGGCTACTGTCTTTTGAGGATCTTTCTTTGAATGTTAGGTGACGCTGTGCACTACCCTTGTTCTACTGTATTCTATACGTTTTTACGCAGCCATCTACCTCAGACTCCATGAAGTTATTTACTTGAAAATAGGCTACACTTTATCAACGTGGCCATTATTCGAGAGGTGTGGTAACATTGTAAGAAGCTTTTCAAATGAATCTGCAAGGCGACCCAAATTCTTGTCGATCGACGTCAGCCGGTTTGTTAATTCCACAGGAATCGCGAGAGACACGCCTGTATTAATGGCGGAAGAGTCTGCTGTGGTGGAAGGTACGGGTGCCTTCATATCGTCGAAGTCATCGTCCTGGGCATATTCCGACTGAGGATAAGGTTCCATTGAAAGTAGCTTGGCCTTCTCCGTGGCATAGCTGATTGGTCGAATTTCCTCACTGATGTCGCCATAATCTGGGCAGTGAAAGTAGCCAAGTGTGCCTATATGCTTGATAGGAAAGTTCTTTCCCTCCGTAATTGTCAGCTTGAAGGCGTATATTCGGCGACAAGAGAGGTCCACCAACGCCCAAATATTCCACGCCCAACGGTCCTCCTCCGATCCAATTCCCAGATCCACCTCGGATTCATTTGTCTTCAAAGCGCGATAAACGACCTGTTTTAATTTTGTCTTCGTGATGAAGGAAGACCTCCTCTCTGTGATAATTTCAAGCACATCATCCTTTGAACCAACCGCCGGCTTCTTTACACGGACATAAAATCGACTATATGTTTGCGGATCGTCCACGAACATGAAAGCGACGTCGGTTTCTTTGCGGCTCTCCAGTGCTTGAGGCTGCATAACATATTCCATCACAAGAGAGCACTCGTTGCCCTCCATATCCTCAACAACAAGCTTGATGCGAATAGGTCGATGCCGGGCCAAGAATGCCCGGTTTGACCACCTTTTCGAGAGCTTTGTATCTCCTTCTGTCCGCAACACAGTCGCCTGGAAGTTCAGCAAGAAAGATTGTCGTGGTGCAATGGTGAAGGGCAATATATCAGGGCTTGAGAGAAGCTGAAAACTGTGAACAGGAACATATTCTGGATCGCCAACCATGCGATATAAAGCTGACACGGAGGCGATAGTAACAGAATCCATCGAGGCGGTCGTATTGTTGTTGTAGATGGCAACTTTTCCAGTGAAGTAATCACAGAATGTGTCCGTAATATTCGTGTTAGCTGATAAAGGAGGATCTGACATCGATCTAAGGATAACATGGAGTGCAGGGGCTGTTCTGCTCTTGAAATCAGTACGGACACGACGCGTCTGAGTATTATCGATAACGGGCCCAAATCTCACGTCTTCAGGCAGAATGTAAGGTGAAACTGGCTTATAGGAGCGCAGGCCACCTTCTGAGATGACCAACGTAGTGCCTGATTTAGTGCAAGTCGATACGTCGATAGGGCAAATGCAGATCCAAGGGTCGATCGAGGTAGCTGCTTTGGCTTCCAGAGTATCCCAGTTATCCCACTAGAAGCAGATAAAACCCACTCGGCAACGCATACTCGCTTTCATCCTGTGCGTTCGGAAGATGAGGGTATGTTTCGAGAGTTGATAGATTTTGAAATATCTTGCAACTCCCTTGCTGTAAAGGTCACGAAGTAGTAAGGCGATGAATAATGTATCAGCCAATAGTGACCAGCAAGGTATTTTCTTCAATTGGAGAGCCGCGCCAAACCCAGCGCAGGAGTTGACCAACGTCAGCCTGTTGTACGCTCACAGGATTTTCCAGATGACGTCTTTGACTGATGCCCACTCTTCTACATTGCCGTGAGTCCTAGCCTTGGAGGCATGAATGAAAAAGGAACCATATGGATAATCGCAATGGTGTTGGGACGATGGGCTCCAAATTGACAAGGATGCGATGTGCTGCAGCACGGAAAATGTTTCGCTTCGGAATTGAATGCCCGCGATGAAATGAGCAGGCTAGAGGACCATTGGTAAAATTGGTGTACTCTTTATCGCACTGGATACATCTGAACTTTTGCTCGGCTTCTAGTACATACAATTCGAGGGCCAGGTTCTTCAAACCAGTCGAAAAGGCCGAGCTCACGTTTGCCAGGAGGATGGAGTCCAAGCGAACAGAAATTTGTCGCATCGATTGAGTAAGGTTTCCCTGAAGCTGCTCCATGACAGAGTCGTCCACCGACAGTTCTGCTGCTGTGCGAATTGCTTGACGAGTTCTCGGTTTTGTACAAGAGCGTCGACACTCCCACCGTGAGATCGAACAAAATTTTGGGCTGCCTTATCTTCTTCGTCAACGGGAACGGCACGTTTCAAGATATCAAGCTGGATGGTTTGGTGAATTTGAAGGCTCATGAGGAAATCAGAACAGCAGGTGTTAATGTTTTGAGCGCACGAGACGAATTTGTCACTATTCGAAAGGCTGAGACGACGAACGACCCGACTCTGCTTCCGATATGCAGCAATGAGAGAAGCAGCGTCCTTGAGGCTGTCATTCATACGATCGATAACCTGGCGAGTGGTAGGAAGGATCTCGACGCTCTGTAAGGCGGGCAAATGGCCGAGCATGAATGTAATGCGCCCCAATAGGTCATTACACTTGGCGTCCACATCCTGTGCCTTCTTTTCCAGATCGATGATAACCTTGAGGAGGACAAAGGCTGGAGCAATGAAAGGCAAAGCTTGTCCAACCTCGGAGAGTATGCCTAGGACATGAACGGCGCCTTGCAGTGCACTTCCTATGACCTGACCGTTGTTGACCAAAGGGTCAACGACCTTGCTCACAATATCAACAAGGGGCTTCGATTTCGTGTGCTTTGACTCGGTGTGTCCTTGCAACTCATGCTGCATGCCAGCGTAGTCCCTGAGAGCGCGTGCAGTTAGAATCCCGGAACGATAAATGAGGATCATACATTTCTGCCCAGAACTAGTGCAGTCTCGAGGATAGAGAATACTCTTCAGCTTGAATAATTGGCAAAAGGAAGCAGATAATATGGCTGAGAAGGTGGTGACGGTTGTGAACCAACTGAGTACTGTTAAGCATCTCGGATTACTTAAGATTGCGAATGAGTAGCACTGGCAGTAGGCGGCAATGGGTGATGATAAGATTGGCGGGTACGGGTCCTATGTAGGATGGAGGTTTGACTTGTCCTCGGATGTCGATTCGAATTTTCAATGGAGTCGAGGTGAGCGTAGCAGTCAATCGGCACGAGGATCAGCCATCTCCGGCAGGGCCAGCCCGAACTCGGAAAATAATACGTTTTCTTCGGGATGATGGCTTTGGCAGTGTTGAACATTCCGTACTGAATATCGCACGATCAATTGGTTTTCTCCACCATTGTAGCACAGCCAGAGTCCATCTGGACCTGTGGAATCAACTTCGAGTTCAGCCAGAATTCCAACATCCCCGAGGCGGGTTCGACGTCGAAATCCCAAGACAAGAAAATGGCCAAGAACAAAAGTTTGCGGTTATACGTTCACTCCAGAGGACCTAATCACTTGGGCGGCTGAGAAGAATATTTTCAAGACAGAACACCAATGAATCACCAGCACCATGCCCTATTTATGATCCTTGTCATGCCTCCGGACGATATTCAATGACAAGTGGTAACCCCACACGAAGGCGAGCATACCGTTGTATCATGTATTACCTTAGGCAGCGATAAATTTGTCCAAGAGTTGAAGAACGAGTACAACCCAGCGCGCGTCAAACTCGTTCAGGATGCAATGGGCAAGGACGTCGGACAACCAAAATGGTACTATCTTAGAGAGGATTTCCATACCGAATAATCATTAATAAGATCATTGTCCTTGGATGCTCTGACACCCCGTAGCACTGTTTTCCAATGTATTCTTCGAGATTGATTATTAACTTTCATCGGAGTTTTGCGAAAGTTGAATACAATATTTGAAATGGTCTTGAAGCTTACGAGGAGCAAACAAATTTGAATTCAAAAGACGGGCATGTGGCAGCTTGGCTAGGACTTGCTCTCGAGTAGAGTATTTAGAAAGGCCTATCGGGACTGCCTACTTCAAAAAACGAACTTCGATCTATGTGGCACGCGTTGTAAGTTTTCTGGCAAAGTCTAGTGGAATTCGCCTGAATGTAAATGTTATGTGGCCGCTTTGAATTGTCTTCAACGCGCACTGATAGTTCATTGTCCTCGATACAAACTAATCATTCTACCCCTACGAATTAACTTTTTTATTTTTGTGCTTAAAATGCTCCTTGTGCGATGCACGAGCTGAAACGATATCGGTTTCTATAATACAGAGAATGTTAAGAAATGATTGGAAGAGTGCCGTGGTGGTGCCTGTAAAACGGTTTGTTGTCTCTACGTTAGGAAATGAAAGGCTACCCCTCAATTCGATGCCAGCCGTCAAAATGGGGGTAATATAATGGCATGATTCCAACACCACATTACCAGTGATTGCATTACCGAAGCGATTGAGCATAAATTAAGCTTCCCTCATCAACGTCGAAAATTGGAAGGTCACCATCGCATTTCCGGACAGCCACGGGAACTGTTGCTTGGGAAGCATGTTCAGCTTGTTTTGTAGTATGATCCCACTTCCATCCAATGGTGAGTAAGTCCAGATGTCAATAGAGAGCGAAACCCTGCGAAGCATCGGAAATCCATCTGCCAGCACTGTATCCAATCTTCCCCACTCATCGCCGGTTTTACACCCAAAGTGCACATCGGTAGTCACACCTAATGTGATTTCTTCGACAACATTGGTGGCCGGAAATGCACCAAATTCCTCGCATAGTCCGCGGAGGGGGTCTCGAGTATCATCATAGATGTCGAACACGAAGTGCAAAATTCTCAACGTCGAGAAAGAGGACACATTCATTGTTGTCGACAAGCCTGTAAATCCATTCTCCAAATCGACCGCTGCGACAATGGAAGGAAACATGATATCAATCTCAGTAGAAATGTGGGCGAAGGAGTGGCACCTACCAGTGCAAATAAAAGTTTCCAGTTTGTCCGTTATGCTGATTACTGCGTATGCGCTTACAAGGTCCGAATCTCCGTATGCTATGACCTCCAAACTACGGAGGCCACTGAAGTCCAATACTGGGAGATTATCTGAGCATTTGGCTGTGACAAGTGTCTTCATGTATTCCGCACTTCGACGGAATTTGAGCGACTGGAGTTGAGCAACTGACTCCCGAGAAAAATGCAGTTGCTCACGGCTCTGCGTGGTACCACCATCCCCAATAAAACTCAAGCTCAAGTACGTAAGGTTGATGCAAGGAATGAATATCGACATTGGAAGACTCCTGATATTAGAAAGTTCCAAGCATTTCAGAGAGCTTGACTGAATGATATTTGCTAGTCCAAGCGAGAGGAGCTCATATGCGTTCCATTCCGCATTCGCTGAGTGAAAGTGGAACAATTGGACTCGAGGAAACCTTTCCAAAGTCCTGAGCACTTCGAGATAGTTGTCCCCTTGGAGATCGAGGGATTCGGTTGTATAAACGAGATTCTGAACATAGTCCGCGATTCCTGGGTTTCTGTTAAGGAGGCGTCCAAACAGTGTAATGAGGCGTGGAGGGCTGCGAATTTGGGCAGATGATGGACCAGAACGAGGAATGAGCCGAACTGTCTGGAAGATGTATTTGCGACATAACGGAAGAAGTACTCGGCAGGTTTGTGAGCACGCTTTCAAAGCTGGCAGATCATCCTGAAGAGCATCGATTACTTGGTAAATAATTTCCAGTGGTATATCAGAGAAGGACGCCATGGAAAGCTGAATGTTTGAGTGGGAGGCTGGAGCAAGTTGGGAGCAAGGTAGGAATTTGTAAGGACCACGGAATGCCAAAATGGTCGCGCCCGGATCAAATTCTTTGGGCTTGAAGGTGAACGACCACGTGACAGCGTGCCTTCAAAGTTCAACGCGCGTCGCGCGTCATTGTCCTCAATCCAAACCAAGTCATTAACATTTTCTGACCAGATTCAGTGATTCGTCCTCGACTTGTCCCATGCAAGCAACTGATTGGAAGAAACCAACTCAATTGGTTAAATCCAATACGAAGGCATGTAGCTCTATTCCAACAGCCCCAAAACATATTCGAAAACGGAATCCCAAGACAGGAAACTTGCCAAGGATCGAAATCTGTGGGTATGCCATTTCTCTGCAGGAAATTGATACATGGGTGGAAGAAAAGAAACTCTTTCAGAGTTACAATCAACGACTTGACACCTTCATGATTTTTGAAAAACTTCCCGACGACTTTCGATGTGCCATTGCCACCCCTCACGATGGCGGCAGTGTAGTGAAGTGTGTCATGATAGGCAGTGACAAAACAATGCCAGAATTGGCGAACGCGTACAATCCCGCATGCGCCAAGCGAGTTCGCGATGTAATAGAGAAAGACCTGAGACCGCCTCAGTGGTATTATTTGAGGGATGAATTTTGATATCGATTTCTATAATACAAGAAATATTAATAAATAACCGGAAATGCGCCATTGTGGCGCATATAAAATGACCAAGCTGCTTCTGGGTCAGAGCCTTCAAGAGAGGGAAATGCAATGGTATGAGGCAAACACCAAGGGCACTCTCAGATTAAGCATTCCTCATTTGTGTCGAAAATTGGAAGGTCAGCATCGCATTTTTGTACAGCCACGGAAATTGTTGCCTGGCCCAACGGTGAATAAGTCAAAATGTCAATAGAGAGCGAAACCTTGCGGAGCTTTGGGAATCCATCTGCCAGCACTGCATCCAGTCTTCCCCATTCATCGACGGTTGTACACTCACACTGCTCCTCTGTATTAATCTTCAAAGTAATTTCTTCAACCACATTGGTGCCTGGAAATGCACTGAGCTCCTCACATAGTCCGTGCAGGGGATCTTGAATATCATAATACTTAGGCGTCAAACGCGAAGTGCAGATTTCTCAACGTCGAGAAAGAGGATGGGTTCATTGCTGATGCAAAGCCCATAAATCCAGTAGATATATTATCAGCTGTGAAAGTGTAAAGAAAAGACCTTCAGTCTCGGTTGGAATGCAAATGAAAGAAGTGGCACCTACCAACGCATTCGAAAGTTTCTAACTTTTCTGTTATGCCGATCACTATGTATGCGTTTGCAAGATCTAAAACCGAAAGCGTGTCGACCTCCAATCTTCGGAGGCTGCTGAAGTCTAATATTGGGAGATTATTCGTACATCTGGCGGTGACAAGTGTCTTCAAATAATCCACGCTTTGACGGAAATTGAGCAACTGCAGTTGAGCGACAGTCTTCGGGGCAGAATGTCGCTGATCACAATTCTGCGTGGTACCGCTCACAACCGATTTTAAGGTCAGGTCCGTAAGGTTGATGCAAGAAGCGAATATTGAGGTTGGAAGACTTTTGATACGGGAAAGTTCCAAACACTTCAGAGAGCTTGACTGCATGATACTTGCTAGCCCAAATGAGAGGTGCTGATCCATGTTCCAATCCGCATTTCCCCATGAAATCTGAGCGATTAGACTCGATGAAACCTCTCCAGCGTCCTGACCACATGGTCGGTCGACCCAATTTTATAGATGAAATTCCGAACATAGTCCGCAATTTCTAGATTTTTGTCCAGGAGACACCCAAACAATGTAGTGCTTGAAGACCTTGAACTTGGGCAGACAGGTCAAAACGAGGAATGAACTCAATTATCTGAAAGACGTATTTGCGACATGATGGATGAAGCATTCGCAGGTCTGCGAGCAAGCTTTTAAGGCAGGTAAATCATCCTGAAGATTACAAATTACTTGCTCGATGATCTCCAGAGGCATATCAGAGAAGGATGACATAGAAAGATAATAGAGAGTTGATGGAATGGAACTGCGAGCAAACCCAGAGTCTAGTCGTGACCAAGCTCAAGGGAGGTGGGTTATCGGCGGCAAATGGTCGGATCATATATTTTCGGCTGTATCCGATTTCCGCTGTTGCGTGCTGTTAATTCGCTGTTCAAACGTCCAAACGTTCAAGACCTACGAGAAGAAGCCACTTCAAGCTCAAGCTTTGCAATAATTCTGTAATTTATGCCACCAAGATATCTACATTTTCACAGATTTTCCTTGCCGCCAAATTATGCGATCTTTTCGTTCAGCCCAAGCATTTTTGTCAGCAGTTTAGCTTTTGTCTGCGGGTCGGTCAAATGTCAGCCATAGTGGTTGGTGGCCTGGCCGCAATTTGAAGTAAACCCCTTTCTCCTGGATGCCTTAAAGGAAACGTTGCTTGCCACCTCCTTTTACTCTTTCCGACCGCGTCTCGGCGACTCCTTTCACTGGCTCGTAGCATGCCAGTCAAGGAAAAAGACAAGCTTCCTCCAGAGAAATTCGCCAACCTCATCCGCTCTGACTTTTGGTTTCGCGATGGAAATGTCGTCATCATCGCGGGATCTGCTGCGTTCAAGGTCCACCGTGGTCAGTTGGAGCGCCACTCTGAGGTTTTCAGCGACCTTTTCTCGCTTCCTCAACCCGACAGTCCCGAACTCGTGGACGGCTGTTCTTGTGTGGAGCTGCAAGATTGTCCCTCGGATGTGTTCTACTTCCTGAGTGCGTTATACGATGGCTTGTAAGAGCTACTACTCCATCTCCTGTCGCATCTCACCGTTACCTCCCAACTCAAGGTACTTCAAGAAACCTCGCTCTTCCGATTTTCCGGCTCTTGCTGCTGTCCTTCGCTTGTCTTCAAAGTACCTCGTTGAATACCTCCGCCAACGCTGCCTAGCTCGTCTTGACTCCGAGTGGCCTACCAGCCTTGCAGATTGGGACTTCCGAGAACGCCGTTGTACGGACGAAACTGGCCGCTATGTTCCTAGGGATTACTGCGCCCATCCCATTCTTGTTATCGAACTCGCTCTCGACATGAATCTTCCCTCTATCCTACCAGCCGCATTGTACGACCTATCTCGCTATGGCCCTAGCAAGATAATGACGGGCACCATATCGCCTACAACAGCCTACGAGCGTGTCGTCAGTCAACTATCCGGCTCTCCCTTACCCTTCGAGAAGCCTGTCCGACTTTCTCGTGAATTGCTCTGTCGGACCCTCCGCGGACGTGAAGCCACTCAACGCTACATGGCCAGCTTCATAGCCAAAGAACTGCACTGCCGCTCGCCTGCTGCCGACTGTCTTAACCGCGCAAACGAAAAAGGCGACAACCCAAATCGACCATGCCATGAGTCGTTCTACTTCATCATGCTCAACATCCTCCGCTCTGTTGGCGGGATCGCTTGTGGAAGAGACGCGGACCCGCTGTATACGCTCATTCAAGCTGCTGAGATGCTTTCCAGGACGGATTTTTCGGATGGACAGCGCCAGTGTGGCTTGAAGTTATGCCAGCCTTGTAAGGCCGAGTTTGCAGAGGCGACCGCGAAGGCAAGGGATGAAGTATGGTCTCTTTTGCCGATGTGGTTCGGCTTCGTTCAGAGTGAG
>JADNYJ010000344.1:0-33854 GCA_015501075.1 Gymnopilus junonius | reverse complement strand
TACCAAGCAAGCTAATACGATCTCACTAATTTCCATGACCATATGCATTATCCAAGACTTACGGGTTCCAATTCCGTTTCCGCGTTTACGGAAGGACGCCGTATACCTGGGGAAACTGCATATAAAGTGGGAGAGAAGTAAGTCAATGCCCAGCTTCCCCTCACCAAAGCAATGTCAACAGCTGACGAGCTCGTGGTACACTATGCGAACTACATCAAAGGCAAAGCCATCATCATCACTGGTGTATCCCCTGGATCTCTGGGCGCATACTTCGTTCAGGCCATAGCGAAGGGTCGACCAGCATGGATCATCCTCGCCGCTCGCGACGTGAAGAAAGCACAGCAGACCGAAGCAGCCATTGCTGCATCCAACCCGACGTCAAGACGCGCATTTTACCACTAGACCTCGAATCCCTACAGAGCGTCCGCGAAGCAGCTATCGTCAATGGGTGGTCTGATATTCCAGTCGTAGATGTCCTCGTGAATAACGCCGGCAAGTTGGTCAATGAATACGGTGTTACCGTCGACGGCTTCGAACGCCAACTAGCCACTAACCACCTGGGACATTTCCTATTCACAAATCTAATTATGGACAAAATCCTCGCTTCCAGCGCACGGCGAATCGTCAACGTCAGCAGCGACGGTCATCGGCTGAGTCCGTTCCGTTTTGAAGGCTACAATTTCGAGGTGAGTCAATTTAATATCATTGGTATCATTATAATTTTGATTGTTATTCATCTTCGGCTAGGGCGATAACGACTACGATGTTCTACGTGCCTATGGTCAAACAAGACGGCGAATATCTTGTTTTCAACTTCCTTGCCAAGAGGCTGGGAGAAAAACACGGTCTTCTTGCCTTTAGCCTCCATCCTGGAGTAATCCTCACAAATGCTGTAGACAATGTGGATCTTGCCACCTTGCCTGATAGACTCCGTCAGTCCACTTTCTTCATATTTCAAATTATATCAAGGTGGACTAGTTACTTACCAAGCCCCTTCTTTAAAGGTGCCCTTGATCGCGTGTTGGGAAACGTAGAAGGAAGGGCTGATTATAGTCCTGACATCTTGCCAATCGAGAAAGGAACTGCAACACATGTTTATGCTGCATTGATCCTAACCTCTCTGGTAACAAATTCTGCTACCTGAGTCGACTTATGCCCCTGTGTGCAGACACTAATCACGTTTACCTACTTTGCATAGCTCACAATGGTGCTTACCTCCTTGATTGCCGCATTGCAGATCCACTCACTGATATGATCAAGCCATGGGCGACAAGTCCTTTCGAGGCAGAGAAGCTTTGGAGGTTGAGTGAGGAACTTGTGGGTCAGAAGTTTTTGTACTAGCATTAAGCCTATAGAATGGGCTATATTGTGGCATTGGATTATTCCAGAATAAATTGAAACACTTTTCATCACACTCTTCGATTGATCAATAATATTTGGACAGTTGATTAGATTCCATACTACTGTATAGGAAATAGTAGATTACGCATGTCCCATCAACAGCTCTTTCTATGCATGCAAGTGCATTGCCTACCCTGCTGGTTTCTCAGATTTCAGCAGCCATAAATCAGAATACGAATTTAAACTTGAGCCCAGATAGACCCTGTGAGTGCAGACTATTTTTGTACAATTGTTGGAGTTTTGGAGCCATCAAGTTGATCATTACTCTTATTCGTGACTCGGACTTGTATTTCCCCACATCTGGTTCTGAGCAATCATGACTTGCCTAACTGCTCCCCAGTGCCTGCACCACTCGCCGCTCACCTCATAAGTCAGGAAAAGAAGTATTCTGCTGGATACAATCCTCCAGTGCTCCAACCACGTGCACTTTATCACAAAATTTACTCATCGATAGTCATCCTGACCAAGGAATGAGGAACGGATTAGAAAGCCCTCTCGACTATACGGGAATTTCGCGAAGCCAATAACACTTTTTTCGATAGAGGATTCAAAAATGCGAGCGCACCAGTCGACTTTAAATTTGAAAAGGAATTGAAGGGTGCGGCTAGATTTGTGAAATTCAACTTGCAGGCAACTCTGTTACAATTTCAAGGCGGAAAGGATTCCACACGTGACATCATCGCGGTCAATATGTTTCTCTCAAATCTATTTACGGACACTTCGTTACGAATACAACTTTGCACTCAGTTGAATGGATCACCAATTTATCGTCGCTTATTTCACTTCCTAGTCTGCCGAAAGGCGTCGTACGCCTACGGCAACCTCACATAAAAACTTGGAGGGGATGACCATTGAATCCAGTAACTTAGAAAAAAGTATCCTCTCCTTACAACCCACGACACGCAATGCCAACAGCGACAGCCAACGAACTCGTAGAGCGCTACGCCGATTACATCAAAGACAGAGTCATTATTACGACTGGAGTATCCCTAATTCACTAGGCGCGTATTTCGTTCAGACGATAGCAAAGGCCCGTCCAGCCTGGCTCATCCTCGCCTCTCGCGACGTGAAGAAAGCTGAGAAAACCCAGGCAGCCATTGCGCCTCCCACCCTGACATCAAAACGCGTATAATACAGGTAGACCTCGAATCCCTACAGAGCGTCCGCGACGCCGCTGCGGTCGTCAACAGTTGGTCTGATATCCCAGTGGTAGATGTCCTTGTCAATAACGCCGGCATGTTGGTCGATGACTAGCGTCACTGTCGATGGGGTCGAACGACAGCTCGCGGCTAACCACCTCGGGCATTTCTGTTCACCAACTTGATCATGGACAAGATCCTTGCGTCCAAGGCCGCGTGTCGTCAATGTTAGCAGTGAGGGTCATCGACTAAATCAATTCCGCTTCGACGACTACAATTTCGAGGTGAGTCGTTGCGTCCGAGTCTTCGTCGCTATTAGAATATTTTTACATTTATTCTTGGGTAGGACGGTAAGACGTACGACATCCTACGCGCGTATGGTCAAGCCAAACAGCGAATATCTTGATGGCCACCTCTTTGGCTCAAAAATTGGGACAAAAAAGGGGTCTTCTGCATTCAGCCTCCATCCCCCCACCCTGACGAACGCCGTAGCCAACTTGGATTTTAGTACCCTGCCCGACAGAATCCGTCAGTCCACTTTTTTTCTTTTTTTCAAACTACATTACAACACATCACTAACCAAGCTCCTCAAAGGTGCCATTGATCGCGTGTTGGGAAACAAAGAAGGGAGGCCCGACTACATTCCTCAGATGCTACCGATCGAAAAAGGGACAGCAACGCACGTATACGCTGCTTTTGACCCCGGCCTTTCTGGTATATCAATTTCAGTCTTATTCGGGTCCCTGGGCAAATGTTGATTGCGTTTTATTTCTCGCAGCCCACAACGGTTCTTACTTGCTCGACTGCCACGTTGCCGACCCACTGTCGATACGATCAAGCCATGGGCCACCAGTCCTTTCGAGGCGGAGAAGTTGTGGAGGTTGAGCGAGAAACTAGTGGGTCAGAAGTTCTCGTACTAACAGGAATTACTATGATTATGCGCAAAGGCAGTAATGGAGCCTGAAATAAATTCATCCCATATATATTTGCCTCATTTACCTTGAGTGAAATTTGCGTCGTGACAATGATATCAGGAAGTGAGCCGTCAAGAAAAAAGGAATAGACAGTGCCAGAAGTGCATTCCAATCCCGCCCGAATGTAGCACATACTCTAAACTCTAATCCACAATGGCCCGTTAGATTCGAGCATGACGCCCTACTTCTACTCATAGTTACCTCCTGCCTAGACCGGTAACCACTCGTCGACGAGGTTGAAGCTGAGGGACCTGTCCTATCGAGGAGCTCACCTCATAGGACGAACGGTCACCGGTCTACCTCCTGCCAATCGCCTTGATAATCTGCTCGTACACCGTAAATACGATTCTACGACTTGGCCGTTGATGCTCATTTGTCCTGGATCACGAATCACCTGAGGATATCGTCCACTTTTGTCTCCTCATCTCGTATTTAGCTCACTAGTTCTCGTGGTGGAGGACGATGGATTCAAAAATAATCGGAGCCAAATACCGACGTGAATGCTGTCCCGGTACCACCGGCCCTCTTCCGCCTCGCTTTCATCCAGCAAACCCTTCATGCGACTCTTCTACCTTCCTCTCGACAATCTTCCTCCTCACTACCTTGCTCGCTTCTTACTTTCTCATAGATGACCTCGCCATTAAAACCTCTCCGTTTCATACTACGCGATATCTGCACTCGACGTGGCATCAACCAACATCGCCATCCTCGTAAGCACGACATTACCGGGGTCTAATGGACAAATGAGTGTCGATCCCTCGTGAAGGACGGAATTAACTAAGGTGAGCCCGTACAACCTTCGCTTATATTCACTAAACCAACCTGTATACCATTCCAGCTCATATAAAGTGCCACCACGACGCGTCAATGAGAACGGGAGGACGGCCTCAAAACAACGCGACTTCTATGTCCTAGATATATGCGCTCTTCTTCTACTCCTACGTCCTTTCAGGCTCAACCACGCTTACACATCAGCTCTTCGCCCTGGGTACCTTCCACCATTCGTTCAAGCTATCTTTCAACTGGCTCTGGCCATGATATGGTTACTTGCGACTGTAGACGACGCATCTTGGTAGCAAGCTCTCAGGTGGCGTATCTTTGGGACCGTCGACTTTTTTCGTACGTTCTGCCTCTTATCTTTGTGCTAGCTCAGGTTCATTCGAAGTTCTGCAGATGACTCGCCCCACCCCCACAATCTATCGTTGAATGGTCTATTGTATCTGTTGCGGCTGCTGCAGGCGGTTTAGGATGGTGGGATGGTGCTCGGGTCGCTAGCTATGAAGTCCTCGTGGTTCACAAAGGGAGGAAGGAATATACCCTCTGGGTAACCTACTACGTTCGGGAGTACAATTTCGCGCCAATTCCTCTGTACCGCCTCCAACAAACGTAGTGTACCTCGTCAGTCGAGTTGAGTCGAGGCGTTATATGCAAGAGGGAGAGCTTTATGACTGTTACCATTTTGCCGTCGTCCTCAAAATAATATAGTTTTACCTTTTTCAAAGTCGGATCGCGAATGCTCAAGAGTCAGCGTGTGATACCTTAACAAAGCCCATGAATTTCTTTAGAAAATCAAATCAAATTGTCAAGGTGAAAAAGTATGTATGTATCAGTACATTGAGTAATATATACCCAGCAGAGCTTCAGTAGTCCGGGGTCCATTTGCGAGCAAGGACCTAAATTATCCAAGATATTCTCGTATGGGACATTTGACGAGAGAACGCGGCCGACCCCCCAAATCCAATCCGCGTCATCTGGGACTTGGAAGCCGGTAGGGATGTTTGGCTGGTAGGTAGGGAAGGCGGGATGTGGGGGTTAAAGAACGGGGTGTGAATCATGAACGCCAAATTTTGTTTCGCCCTAAGTACCACCTTGGTACCACCCAACAAACAGCACAGCCGAGCAGTAATAGAGCTTGGAGCGAAAAAATGTTCATCTGAATCGCATTGACGTATGTATCGACATTTCGTAGTGGCGACGCGCGCCAGCTCTTCCTTAAACAATAATCTCCGAGGTGTAGCCTCGGGTGAGGAAGGCGTTAGGAAAGTTGGGGACTTGGCAAGCAAGCGGGAGGTTCCATCGCGCTTGGTTTTAGTGGGCGTTACAGGGGACATGACGAAATGGGCGTGGATGAGCGTGAGCGTTAGGTGAAGTCGAGCACTTGTGAAAGAAGAAAGAAGAAGAATTAAGCGTCTAGCGTCTAGTGTCTAGAGCGGTAAACTGCACTGTAGTGAAGGAATAGCGAGTAAGCGTTAAAGTGAATCGTGAACACCAAATTTTGTCTTTGCCCTAGGTACACTTGGTACCACCAAACAAACAGCACAGCCGAGGTCCCAGGCTAATCTTCCACAATGACTCGCACTTTAAACCGGATTGTCATCTCCTACCCTGGGATCCAAGGCTCGCCTGGTATGCCAAGCACTTCAATGTCGCTCGGATAGAGTCGAGGAAGACGGTCGTCCTCGCTCAGAGTGCTCGGGATGCGGCTGTGGGATTGGTAAGATGGAGGTGTGGATGGGTAGACGCCAGTTTCGAAAATGGCCGTCAAGGAATCTTCTGAAATAGGGGTGAGGTGAGGCCAATGGGTCGAATGTGGGGGGGGGGTGGGAAGGAAGGAAGGGGTCCAAAAATCCAATTCGGGGCCCACTTGCGTGGACGGACCAGTTATGGCGTTATCAGCGTGCTCAGAACCAGGTTGTCCTCGCTCGGAGTGCTGGGGCTGGGGGGCTGGGTTTTTGCTGAGAGCGATGTCGTCCACGTCGGATGTGGGTGGGTTGTGTGATTGGCGGCGGTGGGAGATTGGAATGAAAGAAGGTTGGATGATCATGGGCTGAGAGAGGGTGGTTGGTTGGGTTGGGTTGAGCGAAGATGAGTGATGCTCTATCTTTAGTTGTAAGTCTGGTGCATAGGAGATATGAAAGGCTGAAGGGCTGGAATATGAAGCTACCGGAATGGAGAGAATGAACGACGCGAGGTAGGCATTTTATAGGTGGCTGGGAAGGCCAGATTCCCAGGATCGCAATTGTCGACGAACAATGAAAGACACAGATACCAGAAGCGCCATTACACCTAGCAGAATAATGATAGAGCAATAATAATGGAGGCCGTAGAATATAATGACTACGGGCCATGGGGAGTTTAGGTGACACTGGGGTTCGGAATATTTGGCTCCCACAATCCCTCGATTGGCCCACGATGTAACAGCAGTGAAGGACTAGGAGACAATGGATTCTTGGTCAGCGTTTTCATTTCGTTTGTCCATTACTGAGGCGAAAATATCCGTAACGGATGGAAAGGGGCCGACTCTAGATATTTTTTCGAAGATAAGCAGTATACCAAAGTATACCAAACGAAATCACTTGGAAAGCACAGTATGAGATGGTTGGTGATTACTTGATAAGAGTCTGTCCCCAAGTGCAATAGCTTTAGAATGAGACGGGATTTTTTCCCTTCGAGGCAAATTTCCAATCAGGGACACGAGTTTCGGACCGAGAGAAGGACCAAGAACAAAGAATAAGAAAGGACCCGAGCGCACTGTTGAGATAGTCATCACAAATGTCCGATGCTTCCAAGGTAAGAGGAGAAGATGAAGAATCAGAAGGTGCAGGAACGAAAATTGCAACCGCTGGTGGAGGAGATGGAGTCCATAAATAACAAACCCAAATAGCCGCTGCCTGCCTTCTCCCATCCAGCCAGGACCAGCAACCTGACCCGTAGCTCTCGTACCTTCCTCTAGACGATCTTCCTCGCCGTTTCGATAGGGCAGACAGGCGCCAGACGCGGCCAGCAAGTCGCAAGTCGAACGATCTCACTGCATCATACAACACGATGTACGCGTTAGGCTCACTCAGGGCGTCGTAACCAACCAATATCGAACCTTGTGGCAAGTACCACGTCGCCAGGGCATGACATACGATGGGTATCGACGTCTAGGATGGAATTAGTAGAGGTAAGGTCGTACATTTTCTCCTTGGGTTCACTTAACCAACCAACCTGCGTCTCATTTCAGCTTATACAACTGGCCGCGACAAGTATATGAGCGAGACGACACCTGCTTCAGATAATGCGCCATTTTTTTTGTCTGGATTTATGCGTTGTGCTGCCGCCGGAGGCTCAACGCTGCTTATAAGACTCGATGGTCGTGCCGTGCAACCCAGGGTGGGTATTTGGTCAGTGTACGTTCCGTCTCTATCTCCGTGCTATATCAGTCTCATTGAAGTTCTACAGATGACCTACATCCCATCTATCATTGAACGGTCTGATGTACGTGGTATGACTGAGGATGGAATAGGGCTAGGACGGCGGCCATGAGAGACCTTGCAAGTTCGCGAAGAGAGGAAGTTTCTTTCCAACCCGACCGTTCTCTGACGAGCACGATTTAGTCTGTCGGTTGAGTTAAAATATTATAGGATCGGACTTAATGTAAGGAATCAGGTTCGAATATATTACATTGAGTACTCTGAACATGTAAATCCTGCTTTGAATTTCGATAGTCAACGCGACACGATAAGTTCTGGCCTGTTATTATAGTTCAATCTCTCATGTGTATCATACTGCAAATGATTTTTCAATATCGCGTCGTCAGTTTCTCTCAATGAGGTTTCTCTCAATGAGCAGATTGAGATTGGGTTGCGACCGGATGAATCCGAGACGGACTCGAGTCTCAGTTTCTACCTTGAGTTAGACACGTAGCAAATGATACAGAACTCAATATCTACCATGCCATATTTCCTCAAGAAATAATCGACATCGTCATTGACGAACTCGATAGTACAGGAGGCAAAAAATCTCTTTCTACAGTCGCCTTGGTCTCTCGCTCCCTCCTACCTCGAGACAATTCCACTTATTCCGCAGCATCGACGTCTCTCTCTCACCCTGTCGCTATGAGGACGCCGACGACTGGGCTACCTTTCACACCTTCTTGACCAAATCCCGTTCTATCAAATCATACGTCCGAGAAGTGTTCATGGAAAACATCGACGACACCTATGATTCCCATTTTGGTTCATCATGGTCGTGCCCTGACGAGTCGCACAGGGATCATCGTATGACCAAGGCGATCACACAACGCTTGAGCACCCGTAAAATGGAGTGTGTGTCCTCCGTGTTGCAGCTGCTCCCCCGCTTGGAAGCCATCCGATTCAATTATGGGACACAACCGCGGACGACCTGGCCGCATATCCTTGGTGACGTTGGCGTGGGCGGCAGGAATGTGTTGACGCGATTCGGGTTTGAACAGTCGATGAGGAGTCTTATTCTGTGCTCAGTGAAGGGCGTTCCGATTACTGTCATGGATTCCATTCTTGGTCTTTCCCAACTCACTACGTTGGTCTTTGACAATATCGTTCTGGAGGGCGAGGTCCCCATTCCGAGTTGGCCTCAGAAGTCGTGTCTTACTAATCTCCATACGGTCGGATTCGTGTATATGACATGCTCTTATGCATCGAGTCGTCACAATTTGAGCAGGCTGGTGAATCTGATTATTTCCACTGCGTCGCATACCATTCGAAAATTGATATGGTCAACCAGGTCAGAAGGTAAACCCACTCGATTCATAATCACCCAGCCCAAGCTACATACTTATATTTTTTAAACGTAGATCCTCCAGCCATCCAGTCCTTACACAACCTCCAAGTCCTTTCAACCGTCACCAGGAGACCGTATTACCTAGCCACAGCCCAACCAATCCTCGAACAAATCATAGCATCACAGCAAAAATGCACCCGCTCAAAACCCTGGAGTTCTTCGGCATGGAATCCTACCACGGCTCAATATTATATGGCGCTGACATCGTGAAAGCACGCCGAGCGTGGAAGGGATTCGATGATTTGCTGGAAGATGAGGCATTTTCGAAAGTGAAGGAGGTGAGGCTGCTTTTTTCAAATTTTACGGGCTCCAACTTGGGGCGTGTTATAACACGCAGTAATACGATGCCCGCCGCCTATGAACTTTATACGACCAAAGAAGTTATGTCAGGATTCAAAGCGTCTCTCTCCAAGGCAACTAGGAGAGGTGTCGTCTTCACTTCCGGCTTGACATATGGTCGAGATGGTTTAGTCAGTAGATATTGAGCAAGTACGACTGGCTGAAACATGCAAGCTGAATCAGAGACTGAAAGAAAGACACGTTTGATGAGTAGACCACTGACTACTGTCGATTCAATAAATATCAATGTCAGTGTCAATATTCCCGCAAGAAATTATTGACTGCACTATCGATTGAAGTCGACAGCGCAGGAGGGAAGAGATCACTCTCTCCTGTCGCCTTGGCCTCCCGCGGCCGGTCCTTCCTATCCCGCACGCAGTGGCATTTATTCCGCAGTGTAAATGGTCCACCCTCGTATTGTCCACAGGAGGGGTCAGACTCCTATTCAGAATTGGCCTAGGAAATCACACCTTACTAATCTCGAGGCATTCGGATTCGTACACGTCAACTGGTCAACTGGTACAGCCGAATATGAGAACCCCTGCTACAGGTTTTCGAATATGGAGAAGGGTCGTAGCAATAGAAATTGACTTACATTCCTTTTGGAGGCCGTTTTGGTGCTCAAGACCTGAACAGCGTAAAAGTGCTCTCTCTAAACCGAGGTAGAGCGAGATGCCTTGCCATTCATCCGACCCACCCTCGAACAAATCATATCATCACACCTACACACGAACCAGACTGCTTTTTGAATGTTCCAGATGTACGAGGAGGCAAGTAAGAGAAATCCTGCAAAGTATCATGACCGCTATACCACGGAGGAGGTAGTAACGATGTTCAAATCCTCCTTCTCGAAGGCACCTGCAAGGTGTATCAATTTTGCCTACAGGTTAACTCGTGGTCATAATGGATTGCTAAACAGATATTGATTAGACGTATCTGGAAAGCGGGTCAATAGGAATATTTTCAAGGTTAATTAGATTGGTATTATCATGCGATACAATGAGCTAGAATCAAAACAGGAAGGTATGAGGCTAGAGAAAATTTATAGTAGTTCTAATCGAGCCTTGATGCAAAGAAGAACGGAGAAAAAAGGTATTGGTTGGAATGGGGTTAGACTTAGAAATGGACAGCGGAGACGAAGTCAACGTTGTGACCTTGAATTGAATCAAGGACATGGAGGACGATGACAAGACACAATAAAATTTTGAGAGCAAAGAGATAATTAGTACAATGGACAATATCAATCGGATTAGGAACTAGCGTTGCAGTTGATTGTGGACTCATGAGCGTGGCTTGCGCCCTGAGCGAGACACAGAAGCAGAAGAACGACCAGGCGAAACACTCGAATCCATGGTATGCTCATGACCATCCTGGTACTCGAATCTACGGTCGCCCTGACTCTGGTATCTGAAAGAACTAGCAAGAGGCAAACGAGCAGCGGGATGGAAAGGAACGGCGGGATGGACAGGAACAGCAGTATGAGGGAGCATTGACTGGTTAAAAAGAGGAGATTCTCGATGCCGTTGAGGTTGGAGGACATCTACCCGAGAATGTACCCGTCCGTCGTCCACGTATTCGAGATTGGAAAATCCATGATCAATCCGCCCGCCTGCACGTTCCCGATTTCGAGAATCCCCGACAGGAAAATCCAAATAGCGGGCGTTATTATTACCGTCATCGATATGAACAGAAGAAGCGCGCCTAGAATCCGGTTGGAGCTGCCTAGAAGGAGTCTGATTGGCGGATCTGTGAGGCAGACTTGGGCTCGGAGGAGGGGTCCAGTGGCCTTGAAAACGAGGTGGCAGCGTGAGTGCACCAGGATCAGGGTGGTAGCGCCCATGAGATGTCGGGATATACGTAGATTGGTTTGTCTGAGGGAAAAAGGAAACACGTCAAGTTAGTTGAAAGTCGGCTTTTAATACGTAGCGAGAGATAGATACCTGATGATGAACGGCTGGATAAGAGACTTGAGATACCGGTAATGGTCGATCTTCGATTATCCTCGGCGAGGGAGGTACTTGGTTGTAAGGCCCTGGATCCGGTTGCTCGTAATGATAGTCGGTATACCAGGGCGGAAAATGGTGATCCGCATCCCAATCTTCTATATCATAAGCCGGACCAGGACTTGGCGTACGCGCGGTATACATGGGACTATTGGATCTTTACGATCAGCAGGGGAACTGGGGAGAAAAATCGCGAACTATGCGTCACCTTTTATACAACTCAATGTGTGTGCGCGCCTCGTGTTGCCATCCATCCATTCATCCATCAAGCACACTGCAAAGGACAAAAAAAGGGTACTTGACGGATACCTTTGTCTTTTCTCCCCCACGATCGCCTTTGTTCGCTCCATCCGCTACGTATCGATGGACAATTTGCCCCGATACGGATATTTTTCCTTGAACGGGGTTTTAATTGACTGTATGATTCGTAAAATTGGTTGCTGCGCGTACAGCCTCGGGAGGATCGTGGTTGACATGCGGTCTTGAAAGCATAGCCTTGCTTACACGTGGGTCGTTGTGGGCTCTGGATACAATGTTATAGCCGTCTTTGCTGCTCATTCCGACGAAGAATGGAACGCGGATCAGTGACTCGCTTGTGTATGAAGAGAGGACTGAGGACGTACCTTTCTTGGGGATGTCTCTTGCTCTAATCGTTCAGATGGTGTATGGCAGAGAAATAGAGGTCCAAAGACGTTTACTGGAATTGTTGCTGTGGCCATTGTTCAATTCCGAAGTGAGAATTGGTTCCTTGCCGGATCTTGCCGAAATCGTACCTTCCGAATAAATTCCGAAGTAAACGGATTCATCCAGGATTCAGAGGTTGAGGACATGGGGGAAAAGTAGAAATTGACGCGTTGATGAGTATGTCAGCCAAGGAATGCACTGTTGAGAGCAGCAGTCGTGTTACGAATCATTGATGCGCCGCCAGACCAATGGGGGTCATCCGCAAGTGGCCTCGTCTGTGCAGGTGTTGATGCGCATTATATAACAAGAGAGTGTCGGTCAGCAGCTGAAGCTGAAAGATATAAATGGAGACCAGCCGGACGATTGTCCTTGACCAAAATAGAAGACGCCAACACTGATATCGGCAATGGTGTTGGCATAGCGGAGGTCCTCAGACCGAGCCCAAATCCGCCTGCCTAGCTCGAGACCACTCACCTGGCTGACCATCAAATTTGTATCCGTGACTGGCAGAACCACGACTACGCGGAGAGTCGCAAGGTGCAAATGACAGACGTTGAGCCGAAAGACGTGTCACCTCAAAAACATGTCTGTCGAATGAGAGCCGGTTAACGTGGTTAGTTGGAATGGGGGGATGCAGATCAACTTTCTTGTGCGTATATGCCTCCTCGTTCAGGCTACGAGCCGCAGCGTCCATCCCGCTCCATATCAGCAAGTAGGAGTACCACCACTGATGCGTCCAGTTCCAACACCTGCCTATTCCATTTTGCTTCAAGACTTCTGGGTGTGGACGCGTTAAGCCGATGACGATTGCGGGAACCGGGGCGACTCAGTGAGAGATATGTAGCTCTAAAGTATAAACGTGGTACGAGTGCATATCTAGAGAAAGTTTTCCTTAGCGGCGTTGAAAGAGGACGTTGAAAGAAAGACGTCTAGACATGTGCAGAACGTACCATCTTTCCCTGCGGTTATCCACAATCATCGCGCCTGGAGCCGAAAAGACGTATCATAGAAGTCACCGTAAGCCAGAGCATCATCAGAAATGAGGAGTTGTATGCGGGGAGGTGGTTAACGTTGAGCAATTTCGACTCTCGAGAATACGAGACAGTGAGCTCGTATTTGGCTGTGTGTGGCAGGCAACGCTGAAAACTTCCTCTACAACAGTACAACTCGCTTTTCCGAACTATCTACGCTGTATTAGGGTTCTTGTATTATCGCATTTGTGCTCGTGTATTTTTCCTGTAAGAACAGAGCAGAGCATCAATATCCTGCGCCTGTAGTTTAGTCTCCTTTGCTTATGTGCCTCCAGCCGACAACGTCGTCTTTGCTTACACCGATTTCACCTTGCATACCCCGAGTTCATTGGTGAGTGCCTTACTTATATCATATAGAATCAACCACTGACCAGTACAATACCATCGATAGAGCTGTGGCAATATCTCCGATCACAAGAGATAAGATATTCTGCCACCCATTTATTTCACTTGCCACTCTCTCGCTTAGCCACAGCAGTTCGAGGTTTGAAGTTCGAATTCACCGGCTCGGAGTCATCTGTCACCCCTTCTACCCTTTTCCGTCAACTGAAAACGTCAAAAAACCATCATCGTCACCCTCAAAAAGCGATCACATGCATGCGCTTTCTCATCCAAATCTAGCTCACTTCCTTCCACACGAGGCAGATTCAGACTCTGCGCAAACGGCTTGGAATGACAAATCGTGAGCTCTCCTTCTCCTTTATTCTAGACCATTCATTGAAAGACGTCCTTTTCGAATAGACGAGCCGTCCGTCGATCCTTTATCTCGCGCGGAAGAGATACGGCTATTGCGAACAAAGGGAGTCACTGGCTGCGGGTGGTGGCATGCCACAATTTTATGGCGCACCAATTATACTCGTATAAAGGGTGCTCTCAAAAGTTCGCATATTTCCCCTCTTAATTTACTCACTGTCTCTCTTTAACGCTTACTCCCTATTCATTCACTGCAGTGCAGTTTACCGCTCTAGACACTAGACGCTAGACGCTTAATTCTTCTTCTTTCTTCTTTCACAAGTGCTCGACTTCACCTAACGCTCATGCTCATCCACGCCCATTTCGTCATGTCCCCTGTAACGCCCACTAAAACCAAGCGCGATGGAAACTCCCGCTTTCTTGCCAAGTCCCCAACTTTCCTAACGCCATCCTCACCCGAGGCTACACCTCGGAGGTTATTGTTTAAGGAAGAGCTGGCGCGGCGTCGTCCACTACGGGATGTCGATACAAACGTCAATGCTGATTCAGATGAACATTTTTTCGCTTCAAGCTCTATTACTGTGTGGGTACTCTCTTTCTCATCTTTACCTCCCCCAATCACCATCTCTAATGGTATTCTTACCAAACGTTCTACCCGTCCTTCTCCTTCCTCGTTTCCATATACGTTTCCTCCTCCATCCACATTCTCACACAACTTTAGTCCACCAATCATACCACCCACACTCCCCACCTTCCCACCCGACCAGGCCAACATCCCAACCGGCTTTGAAATCCCAGACGACGTAAACTGGGACGAGATCATCCTCTTATCAAACATCCCAATCCAGATCATCCTAGAATACCTAGCTCCTTCCCCAGCAGTGCTAGTGAACCCCGAATTGGATTTCGGACCACTCCCTTTGCCCCTGTTTACCCCGCCGGCCTCACCTCATCCCTATGCCGATGGTTCCTTCGCAGGAATTTTCGAGACTGGTGTATACCCCGACACACCCACGCCCATATTCACACCCTCACCTCAGCCCAATCCCAACCCCATCCCGTCTTCGATCGATCCCAGGGCAGAAGGTGCCGATCCAAGTGCGAGGGGCGCTGAGGAAGCCTGAAGGTAGTCCGGATCCTGGTTGTGGGCTGTCCACGGTCCACGGCGTTGTCTGATTGGAGTTTTTGAGACAAATTTCGGCGTTGTGTTCACGAATCGTCCTGTTGAGCCACTGTAACCTGAGGTGATGTCCTCCAATTTCCAAAACATCTCCATGTATTTTTCAAAATTTCTTCTGGATCAGTACTAGTATCGTAAATTTCTACACACGACTCAATCGTAATCGTAATCGTAGAACCTCACTCGACTACTAACATTTTTTTAGATTCGTCCAACTCGATTAGGTTGTCGACACATTCCTTTCCCTTTTTTTCTTTGAATGTACCTATGCTCTACTGTAGATTCAACGTTGCTTTCCTTGTCAATCTTTCAAGTTGCATACTCCCCTTCCTTTATAGCCTGATATCCTAGTGTACTGCTAGTACTCAATCACATTCCTTCATGTATCGTATGTTATCTCAATGTGTATACTCTTTCGCTTGAATGACTTGGCATTGATTGGCTTCTCTAAAAAATCTCTGCTGATTCCTCCAACTCATCTCCACACCCCTGCATAATTCAGTGTGGCAGCGGCTTATGTCTGTACCGTTTATGTGTTTAGATAGAATAGCCCTGGTCTCTCTTAACAGAATTTGGACACGAGGAGAGGAGCTGATGGCATAACTGACACAAGATGTAGTAAATATACATTTCGAGAGAGACGGTGAACACACGATCGACAAGTTGCAACAACAATACACATATAAAGGATGAGAAGGGAGAACAGGCAGTCCTGTTGAGCAGAGTCAGCGCACACGTGCCTCAGTTTGTTATGCCGATACAAATTTACACGCCGGGTTGATAGCGTCCATTCGCCACCTCCGTCCTCCTCCTCCTCATTTCACATCCTCCTGTACTCGAATACGACACTCGCCATGGACATTCCGGAAGGCGCATACATCAACCTCCACCATTTCATTGCCAACACCCGCTGAAAAGCTGTACTACATCACCACCCCGATATTCTACCCCAACGCGTCGCCGCACATCGGTCACTTGTATTCCCTCGTCACTGGGGATGTGTTTGCGCGGTATCAGAGGCTGAACGGCAGAAATGTGGAGTATTTGATTGGGACTGACGAACATCGGATGAAGATCCAGAGAGCGGCGAGGCTTCACTTTGGAGGAGAGGCGGGGAGGGAGAAGGAGTTTTGTGATGCGCTGAGTGAGCGGTTTCGGGTATGTGAGGTTTAGTTTTGTGTTGGTTTATGAGGGCGGCGATGCTGATTGGTGAATGTGCTCTTAAATTTCAAAGATCTAGGAAGGTGCGCGAATATCAGCAATACGTGTTTCATGCGCGGATCGTCAGAGGAACACCACCGCGCCGTGGACCATGGTTGGGTAAGTCGTCTCCTCACCTCCAAAGCCCAGTTAATGTGGCTCTTTCTTGCCTTACACCTCCGACCCAGCGCGACCTTCAAAGCTAGCATTGGCAAATAGTGACAAGTCGGAAACAATCGGCAACGGGGAAGCTGACCTGACCAGAACCTCGCACAACCCACTCTCACCTTGCTCTCACCTCCTCGAGCCTCGGGATCGTTGTCAACCCTTCTTTCTGCTCTCCATCTCCCGACAGTTGAGCACCGCTGTGACACGATTGTCCACGCTGGGTTCACTGGAACCCACCGGTATCATGGTACCTACAGTTCTTGCGGCCCCGCAGGATGATTAATGATGGTTAGCTGCAGCCTGAACGGCACCATTTGAGGTGAGTAAGTTCATTTCTAACCCTGTTCACCGCCTAAAATGCTGTTCCAGACTTCCAGTTAATCTGAAGGGGCATGACGCGCAATTGATGCGTAACGACCTCAAGAGCGTGTCCTAGCTCGCCTCAAAGCTACCTCAGGCATTCCACGCCAATTTAAGGTCTGGCGCTATCTAGAACCACGGGCGACTATCCCACCGATAGTAGTATGCCACTTCTCCGGTTGGGTTGTGTGATCTGGTAGCGGTGGAAATAGAAGAGATGGGTTATTACGTGGTGAGTTTTCCTGTTTTTTTTTTGGAAGATCGACGGCTGAAGCGGATGACTTTAAGTATCTGTAGCTTACGATTTGGGACTCTTGACCACGTGCGGATTTCTTTCTTGCACATTGAACGTTTGTTGGTTAGACACGTCTGCGTATATAGGCCAAGACATATTTTATTTAGCGTGACTGAAGGTTTTCTCGTATAATTTCTCGTATAGTTTCAAGTATGGAAGGTTTTTAACGTTCTTTCAAACTGGCGAGTCCTGATAGCACTCGGTTTACTCATACATACCTCGTGCTGGTATTTAAATCACTATTTTGCTCTCTGATGAACGTAGTTTACCTTGCCACTTGTTTAGATACGATTTTTACCTTTTCTTACCTCGTTTTAAAGTCGGTTCGGTTCGCATTAGCACGAGAGTCAGCGCAATACCTTAACAAAGCAAAGAATTCTTTAGAAAATGGAATCAAATTATCAGAGTAAATGAGTAAGTAGGTATCAGCAGGAGATCCACAGTCCAATCCGGGGTCCATTGCGAGCAAGACGGTAGGTGTGCGGGATCTTTGGCGAGAGAAAGAGGCCGTTCCAATTAACCTCGATGGTGGTAGAAATGTTTGGCTGACAGGGTTGAGAAGGCGATTTCAAGCGGCTTGTCTGCCACACCCAGGGAGAGGAGAGGCAGCCCAGAGGGTTGGCATCCAGGATATCGGTCCTTCACGCTCTTTGATCAAGGTTGCCTTCTGTACCCGTGCTGCCATCTCCGACTCCTGAGTGGGGCTCTCAATACGACCCGACTCGGCGTGCTGAGATAGAGCATTGGTGGTCGGTTGTGCTGTATCGCGGTATCACTGAGAATTTCGCCAAGGTTGTGGAACGGGTGAATGTGCAGGCAGAGAAGAGGATGTATATAGGACGTGGTGGCGATGGAGGTGTGGTGTGGATGTGAGGAGGGGAAACGCGAGTGTCGTGGTCGCTGTTGGCTACGATGACGAGGCAGACTGATCATATTTGGTTGTATGTGGCGGGACCTTTACCGGCAGATGTCGACGATGCGTGCTTTGAATCCAAAATAGTCATCATCACTGTCGTTGAAGCTTGGCGTCAGAAAGCCCTTCAATCTGTTCTGTATAACTGCGCTACAGGTGAGTCAAGTAAGTCTTTAACATGGCCTATGATTGCTGAATAAGCATCGACAGACCTTCTTGCTCACAACATGAGAGAATCTGCCAGTTTCGCTTAGCCGCAGCATTGGCGTGCCACAAGTTCCCTGTACCTTATCCGACGTCCGACTTGAAGGAAAACGCCAAGGAGTTGCGCATTGTTCCCCGTACAAGGGTACACTTTTACGCAACATGTCGATCAAGATCGCCGTCATTCCGTGGCTATGTCCCAGACGATTTCTACGAAGGGGAAGTGTGATCCCTTTCGCTTTGAACCTCAGGTGAATAATTCTTTTCGGGACGACGATCCCCATATGTATGTCGAGGCTTATCTGATGCGGACAAGATGCGGATACAGCGGTCGGTCGGCAGCTTTTATTCGGTAAACTCGAAAGATGGGGGTAACGAATGAATGAGTGGCATTGCATGCCACACATGAGCGTCCGCATTGCGTGTCGCTCAAAAGTATAAAGGGACCTCTGATTCTCAACACCTCGCATTCTCATTTACGATTTCCCATCATTTACAACCCCCTCCCTTCTTTTATTTTTTCCCCTTTTCCAAGTTTCCGCTGCTGTGCAGTTTCCTTCTTGATTATTTCTCTCTCTCTACGTCACCAGATTAATGTTCTACACGCCCAACCACCCTCCCTCGGAAGAACACTCCGCCCTCGATCCCGAAGGATGGCGTACTCGTCAAGTCCCTTACTCAGACACCCACTCCTCCGCCTCCAACAATCCATTCCTTGAAACTGATACGTGGCCGTTCGACCATATAATCGGCGATTACACACCTACCAGTGTTCCAAGTTCAGGTTCAAGTTCCATTACAGGATCGAGTACGAATTCGACCCCAGGCCCAAGTCCATCTCCAGGTTTAAGTCCATCTTATCTGGACGGATTATCGCCATTGACGTCGCTTGACTCTGACTCCGACTCTGACTCCGAGTCCAAGCCAGAATCAGGTCATCGGAACGACTGCAATCCCCGCACGCCTGTTTCTCAGTCTGTAAGTACCCAGCCAGAAAGAGGATACGGACCAACACCTGGTGCTCCGCCTCCTAATCCTCTTCGCTCCTTAATCAATTCTACGCCTTCCATACCCGCCACGCCCACGCGTGTCCCTAGGCGTTTTCAATACTCCCAACCGCATGCGCGTCCGCGTCCGCGTCCTCGTCCTGGTAAACGTCCCAGCCCAAATGCGCGTCCCGCTCCCACCCCCCATCAGCGTCCCAGCGCACGCTCTCTTCCTAGTCCTCGCCGACCTCAGCCTCCCAGTCCCAGCCCGCGTTCCCGTCTACACTCGACCCCCCGTCGAAGTGCAATTCATCCTCAACCTCAAGGTACCCTCCCAAGATTCGAGGAAGCGACGAACCCAGAACCAGAACCAGAACGGCCGGTCGCACAAGTACAGCAGCAGCAACATGAAGACGAATTAGGAGACGCCGACGCCCAAGGAGATACGGACGAAGAGTATTTGGGGGATGAAGATGCGGATGGAGATATAGACGAGGAGTATTTGGGGGATGAAGACGCTGATGGCGACCCGGACGAGGAATGGGTGGGTGGTGATGAAGATGTGGATGCGGAGGGGGATGTGGATGAGGAATGGGTCAGAAGTCAAAGTCAAAATCAGTCGGGTCGGACTGGTATTGCTTCCTCTGGATCTTGCTGATCCGTCCTCCTGGCTCCATGATCCGTGATCGAGGCACTATCGTGCTGACTCCTTTAGGTCCACATCCAGGTTTCAAGCACGACGCCCTCCAAGTCCAGTCTTCAAGCTTCGAGCTGCACCTTCCTCCCCAACCCCCATTCATTCCCGTGGCCAGCCGAATGCCTTTGGCGGTTCTCTTTAATCTTTGGTGCATTTCTAAATCTTATGTCTTCACGACCAACTCGCTCTTTAGCATTACTCCTAATTACTCCCTTGCTTACTAGCTCATTCCATCTGTAATCGACGACTCATCACTCATTGATCCATCACCAGCACCCGCAATTTCGATTCACGTTCTTTACTAGTTTACATTATGCATGCATGTATTAGTGTACCTTGCCCAATAACAATCGTTTTTCCCAAAACTACAGCGAATCAATTATAAGCAGTTTGCGATGGTAGAATTTTTACCAGCTAGGTGCTCGCGATATTATGGAGCATGTAAAATATGAACGTCCTCCCGTTCTCTTGCTTCTTCTACTTATTTCTGTCCTATTTCTTTTCAGAAATAGTACTGTCATTCAGAGCAATATTAGTCATTGTACTTACCTTTAGAGCCCTAAGTACGTATTCTTACAATTGAGGAATTATATCCTTACGTTCCCTTTCATACCTTTCTGTAGTCACAGCGGGCAAAGAATTGGCTTCCGGAATATACCGGGTACTGTACAGTTCCGGCTTTCGGAAGACGCATCACGCAAGTCAGAGCAACGCCTACCTGACCATTGACTCATCTGAATGTGCTGCCTTTTTTATCTGGCTCTGCAATCTTGCTGCTCTTGTCATTCTTACTGTAATCATCTTGGTCGTCTTCTGCTCTGGACTGCGGTCTGCGGACCCTTGGACAAATCAAGTTCAGAAATCGTGACTGCTGACCTATTGTTATGGATATTAGAGAAATGGACAATTACCTTAAATTCTACTTCGTAGCACTCAGTAGAAAGTTCTAGTTAGTCTTCTTAACTCGAAATCGATCCTATTTTTAGCTTTCGGTTGACAGTTGTGCCTGAACCGAAAATGAGTCGAACAAATTTAAAGAGGATTCTCCTTGTTTGTGAATTCAGGACTCATTAAACCAGTGCTCAATGAGTCACAAAGGCTATGTCCTAGATAGTATAAATACGAGATGTTCATGTAGTAGAAATCAATCAATCTTCTTACTAACACTCGAGTGGATACTTGAGCATAAGTACTAAGTTACCATATCCTTCGGCACGCCAGGTGCAGTGCACATCATACCATAGCTACTAGATCTTACCTCAGTGCGAGGGTGACTTAGATAAGGGTACATACTTAGGTCTAAATATAAGTATATTGAAGTCTACGGATTAAATACACGAAATATCAAACTCTTAAGTTAAGGCCAAACCTGAACACCTATAAAAAGATTTTTGACAGACCTTCTGCTCAGATTCGATTCGATTTGAGACTAGATCTTCGCACAGCCGCAGCGGAGCAAGCTGCTGGATGAAGTCATATGTTATTTTTCCAGGCACTGCCAATGTCAAAAGATAATTCTTCTCCATATAAGACGACCACCTGTCCACTCTCATTGGAATTGGTCTGATTGTATCTACATGAGGCAGACTGGATTTTCACAGATGTCTACTAAATGCTACCAAATTGGTAGCATTTAGTAGAATTGCATTAATTTGTTCAATCACGAAATGTGTGGTTAGGTAAAAAATCTAGGCAAAACCAGGAAACTGCCAAATGCCTAACCATGGCTAGCATGCTTGGTCCGGTTCTGTCTGGTTCACTTAGGTGAGGTGCTTTTCTCACTGGGCATCAACGTCAATGGTGGTCCCACCCATGGCAGATTCACTGTGTCAAGGGCTTTCCGAAATGGGACGGTCTCAGATCAAGGACCGATTTCGACCGAGATGACCAAAGCAATGTCCGAAAGACCATTTTGGGTGCACGTGATGTTCGCGAGCGCACGCACCTGCGATGCGCGTCCCGCTGCTAGGCTCGACCAAGCACGTAGGGACACAAGTCCATGCTGGAAAATTGTCAAAAATTTTTAAATTAGTTTAGGATGTTATGTAACATAAATTAGCAGCTCTAAAACATTTCTACAAGCTATTATATAGCCCAACCTCGCAAAATATCATCTTTACCCAGGAGAAGGAGGAGATGATGCATACAGATCCATCATTCTTCAGCCAAATAATGCAAAGCATTTTTTAAATAAAGTAAGCTAATGCACCCTGGATATTTCAAGCCAAACTGAGAGGTCAAAGACCGATTTTTAACTCATAAATGATTATTTCTCTGTATCTTTCTATCTAAGAGGAGGAAAGAGTATGGTCCAGGTAAGTCAATCATTGGCCAATTCTTCTAATTCTTTTTGCATATTGAAGTTATGTAATAGTACTAAACGTCTAATGTAAGCCGAGATGTACGCTCTCTCTCTTTTTGTCCGAAATTCACAGCTTTGCTATAAATCAAAAAGTTCCAAGGAAGGAAAATGAGGTCTAGAGAAGTCAATTCTGGACTAAATGATGTAATTCTTTTTGCATCTTAGACGTATTTATTCCCCTTACTTAACACAAACTTGACGCTAGGCGAGCGCTTATTTTGTTGTGAAGAAAATCCAAGGTTTGTCTGATTTTCGCTTTTTTGGAGGGAAAAAAATAGGTTCCAGGAGAGTCAGTTCTCTTAAAAATGTCCAATAGATCCCTGATAAAGATGTACTTAAATATAGCTCAAAGTGACCTTCCAAAATCAGGGTGATCTACCTGCTTTATTCTCAAGAGAGTTGCAAGTTACTCATACTTTGGTAAAAGTGGGAAGGAAAGGATGGGGCCTCAAGTAAGTTTATTCCTCACCATATATTCCATAAGCCAAGGGGTATTAAGGACTGTATCCTGTGATATTTTAACCCTCTCAATTCCTTAGATTACCTTCTGAAATCAGTCTTGCAGAGTGTACAGTAGTTGATTATGACACTTCTTGCTTCCCAGAATTATCTCAAACCCCACTCATCTCACTATTATCCTTAACAGTCACATCAGATCTCTAATTGGAACTAATCTTCAGTCAGTATAATACTGAATAGTATTTAGAATCCATGTAAAGGTACATCCAATCTTAGCTTCAAGTTGTGCAGCAATAGGCTTTTGTCTTGAGCTGAGCCTTATTCCAAGTTTGGAAATCCCTGGCTGAAGTTTCTCACTTTGGGACAGAAAGCCCTGGGTCCAAAAATATACAGATTTGCTTCCAAGAGCCCTTGAACCACCAATTTTTCTTCACTTCAAGCACCACAACCCATGTGTTCTATCATGGCAATATCTGCTTTTCTTGCAATCCCAGAACAAGATTAATGAGGGCTAGCTGTGTTTTGGACATAGCACTAGTATTAGTCAAACTCAGGCTTTTTTCTCAATGCATGAATCTATGGCCCATGGATGCATTATTCTAGAGGCATTTGCCTGGCCTTCACCTGGTTTCTAGGTCCACGTGCCACTAGCATCTCGCATGAGGCATTCGCCAGAGGCATTGGTTGAAATGGTGCTATTTAGAACGCGTGGAGGCAAATTCCATGGTAGTGTGTAGGTTATACTGAGGGGAAAGGAAGAGTAGTATTAATGCAAGGTAAGTTTCTCTTTAGTTTCTCAGAAGACCGACCTCTGAAGAAGCTGTCTCCATTCGCAGCCTTCATTAGAATCTCTAACCGTCAGGTACATATTTCCTTCTTACCCCGTTGAGTCGTAAACTAAACGTGTTTGCGTATATAGGTCAAGACCTGCTATTATGATGGAAAATGTTAGGTATCACAGCCATGCACCTACATTTCACTTTCCTTCTACTGAACTGGATCATCCATCAACATCGCGCTCGCAGAATGATCTCAATGTCCACTCAGTTCTGGATGAAACGACAAAAGTTCCGTCTACCCGTCCTGGACCTTGGGCGGAAACTCCTGACGTTGTTCCGCAAGCACCTCAGCCTATGTATCTCCGCCGAATTATTTCCCATTCACCCAACTTCAGATATTCTGAATATTGGACAGCATCCTCGCTTCGCTGAACCATTCGCCTCTACTTCGATTCCCAAGCCAGAGCAACCATGTCTTCCTCATGGTAGAACTAGCAAGTTGTAGTACCATAATGTGAATGATTCAAATTTGAAGCTATCGACTTCTACGGACAATGACATTGAGTATAAATTAACTTGTAGTAATGGATTCCATCCTATCTTATCCTTCATATACTCTTTGAAAGCTCTACCATCGGGAACGTTCAAAAACCAAGGAATTAAAGTCACCTAGGATTCCAGCACTGTTTTTCGTCTTTACCTACTCGACGGAAAATCCCGTCTAAAATCCTGTCCGGACACAAACACGATACTTTTACTTTCCCATGTGTATGAAAGGGACCCATCGCTTGAATGGTACGCCTGTTGAGCGCAATTTGTTCACCGCAATATGAAGTGCTAACGAAGACTTGGTGGTATCAGGTTGCGGTGTCCGATGTCCGTCTGACCCTTTGAAAATCTCTTCATAAAATGAGTCTGTAATTATTGGACCATCCGCGTCCCACATTTTCCTATTAGAAAGACGTGAAGTAATGAGTAGGTAAATTTCTTATAAAAATTGAACGTAGGTTCATACCACATTGTAGCAACCACACTACGGAAACCAGAAAATAGTAAGCTTGCTCCAATATTCAAGGCTTCATCTGGAGTTTTCTCATCACCAGTAGCGGTTTCACAGGCACTGAGAAATGCGAGAGATCCATGCGGAATGGCCTCTTTCATAATTCTCGCAACCGTGAGTCGCCCATCCTCAATCTCGAGCCCGCTTTCCAGGGGATCCAACGGATCCTGCCTACCGTGACACGCAAAGTGAACCATAGACGCAGGGGATAGATTTGACGCGATTTCTTCGACTGAGGTACGTGTTCCTTGAGTTCCGAATTTGATTAAAGAATCGTCAGGAACATGACGTCTGATTGCTTGCAACTCTCGTACAGTGGCAGGTAGCGTTCGAGATTGGATGACGGCAACCATTTTGAATTGAGCAGGCGGTGATAATGGGTTGGGAGTGAGCAATGTTCCAACGGTTGGAGTGTATGATGAAACAGCATAATCGGATATGCAATCGATGGTTCCATCGTCATAGTGGCCTGCAGCGTGGAGAGGAAGGAAAGTGAATAATCCGGTTGGGCACCATTTTATTTGTTCAGGATGATTTGATTTCTAAGATCTCCGATGAAAAAAAAATAAGAGGGAGATGGTATGGACGACTTACTCGGAGATCCAATGAGTCAACGATAGGCTTCACGATTTTATCCCATAGGAAGCCCAGAACAAATTTAAAGATATCGTTAGAGGAGACGAGTTTCGGTAGGGCGCGTTCGGGTCTCATCCCTCTTTCTTCTTCATACATCCAATGTTGCAGCTCTTCAACGGAGATCTTGGATCCATCGCTGTCCGCTGTTACACCAAAATCAGCAAAACGAGGCGTCGAGTAATCGGATGTGGCTATCTGAGTCAGGGATACAAGTCTGGACAACAAAGAAGTGGACAAGTTAGGGAATGGGATATGATGAACGGTCGTAGATGACAAGATGAGAGAGTGACTACCGCTATCGCTTGCAATTAGATACACAATCGCGTGTCCCTCCGCGGCAGTTTGTATCTTGGATAAATCATGAGGTCGGAGAAAATCATGTAATCCGTCCAAACGACGCGCTTTCTCAATAGTCGCCGACCAATCCTTCGCTAGCCGTTCAAAGTATTGAACTTCTTCCTCCAATGAAAGCTTCTGTAAATTATTTAAATTTCCCATTGGCATATCCCTATGCGATCCTTGTTCCAATGCAACCGAGATTCGCTTGAGATCTTTCTCAAGTTCTGGCGCAATATCGTGCAGCTGATCCAGTGGAGAACGCAGACGGAGGAATTGCGTCCAAAACACACCACGCCCAGTTTCGAGGTATTCCACTGCCTTGTCTAACCTGCCATAACGAATAGCACAAATTGATGCCTTCCTAGCTAGGCCGTCTGTACCTCCTGTTAAAGCATTCCGGCGGGACTGTATGTTAAGGCTTAGAGCAGCCAACTCCGGTAGAACACCCAATGCATCGTCATAAGCTTGAATAGCTGAGGAATGGTCGTACATATCAGCATATTCGGACCAGTTGTCAGCGATTTTTGATCGTCCGTAGGGAGATAGGGACACGGAATGCGTAGCGTCAGAGAAAAAAGACATTGCTTGTTCTAGATGATTGCCTTCATGATGGGATTCGATATCAATTCTGTGGGCAAATATATGCAGCATGGCGCAGTTTTGAAGAATGAAGGGTCGGTTATGATGTGTTGGTGGAACAAGATCAAAACTTTGCCTGGCCAATTCAATGGCTTCGTAAAGATCTTCTTTCGTACCGTGTCTTTGGGACCGCTCTCCAAGAACATTTGCAAGATTGTTCACGGAAGTGAAGCGATCCGGATGGCCAGGAGGTCTGAGCTCAAGCGCTTGCCTACTTAACAAGATTGCCTCATCAAGATCATCACTTTCATCTCGCTGATCACTTCGCGACATCAACGAAGATGCAAGATTGTTGAGACAGGTGGAGTAGTCAGGATGGTGCAGCGGGACAATTTCGAGAGTCTGACGGTACAACAAAATTGCTTCATCTAGGTTCTTTCCGTCGTGGGTTTGCCTAAATCGTGATTCCAAGGCCCTTGCAAGATTGTTAAGGGAGTCAAGGCGGTCGGGATGAGGATATGGTCTGCACCGAAGAGCCTCCCTGTGGAGTTCGATAGCTTCATCCAAGTCGTTGGAATTACCTCGTTGTTCAAATCGTGCTAGCAAATCATTTGCGAGACTGTTGAAAGATCGGGAGTGGTTCACATGGTGTGGTGGGACAAGCTCAAGAGCCTGCCTGTGTAATGAAATGGTTTCGTCTAAATCTTCAGACACGCCTCTGAGCTTAAAACGGGACCATAATGTGTTCGCCAGATTATTAAGGTTATTGGAACGGTACGGGTGGGATGGATGAGTAATTGTCAGTGCTTGTCTGTGAAGTAAAATGGCTTCGTCCAAATCATGCTCGTCACCATTACAGTCATACCGTTTTTGAAGAGCGTTCCCAAGATTACCGATAGACTGGTGCCGACCGGGATGAGGCGAAGGCCTGAGCTCGAGAGCTTCACGATGGAAAGCAACAGCGTGATTGAGGTCATCGAGCGAGCCTTGTTGATCATATCGTACCAGTAAAGCATTGCCGAGATTATTGAGAGAGCCAGATCGATACGGATTAGGCGGGACGAGAAGTTCGAGAGCCTGTTTGTGCAGCAAGATTGCCTCGTCTAAATCACCAGGTCTTCCTTCTTGCTCGTATCGCGTGATTAGGGCATAAGCAAGGTTATTGATAGAGGTTGGACGACTAGGGTGCTCCTGCGAGACGAGATCAAGAACCTGTCTTTGTAGCGAGATAGAGTCGTCTATATCGGCAGAGTTTCCTCTTTGTTCGAATCGTCTCTGAAGGGCTGTTGCCAGATTGCTGAGGACAGCAAAGCGACTTTTATGTGGTGATGGAACGAGTTTCAAGGCCTCTTCGTGTATCAAAATGGATTGATCCAGATCATTGAGCTCACCCTCCTGCTCAAAGCGTACTTTGAGAGCATTCCCTAGATTGCTGAGCGCTGTGACCCGGTTCGGATGTGGCGGTAGAAAATCGGCAGCCAGGGTATGGAATGAGATCGCCTCGTTGAGATTGGTAATGCCGCCCTCTATTTCAAAACGTTTTTGAAGGGCGATGGCAAGGTGTTCTAGGCAATCGAAATGTTGAGGATCAGGAGGGAGGAAAAGCTTCAGTGTCTCCCTCTGATGCGCGATCGATTCGTCCAGATCCTGCGTATTACCTTGTTCCTGAAACCGTAAGTTAAGAGCGTACGCCAGGTTATCCACACCCTGTGCATAATCGGGACTGCTGTCAGAGATTCCTGAGAGTCCCGATCGTGTGTGTGCTATTCCTTGCGCGAGATCATTCATGTTATGAGAGGTAGGAAATTTCTCGATCAAGTTCCAACCGTCTTTGAGTAGCGAGCTGTGCTGATTATTGGCACCTACTTCCTCTTCAATGTCGTCAATAGCAGCAGCATCATGATATGCAGACTAAAGATATGCAGTAAATACGTACGTCAAATAGTAAGAGGGTGTCATGTTACGCACTTGATCGTGAATTGAAGCCAAGAGGGAATCCGAACGCATCATAGAACGATGGTATCAAGTATTCGATCAAGAGTTTGAGGAAGAGTTAAACTGTCAGTGGATCCTCAGCTTCGTTATTCCCGATTGGTCTGTCTTTTCCGTGGAGTTTCAAATTAGAGGAGGAAGAAAACGTGTTGCAAGGGCTCACATGACAATTTCGACCCGGATGTCTGTTAAATAAATGGCAATTCTGCTCTGCTATACTGATACAGAAAATCACCGCTGGGGTACTAAGTAGTCAATTTCAATCTGACCAGACCTGTAAATATTATAAGTATAACTTGAGTAAGGAAGTTGATGAAGGGTGTACTGGGGAAAGCTATGACCCAAATATCGCTTGCAGATCTATGAAAGAACGTTATTCTCGTCCTGCAAGTAGAGCACAGCGATCACGTACTTGACTCCAATTCCCAGGAAAAACGCTGCACATCTTTGCTCAGAGCTCTCCGAAAAAGCCCGTGTGACGGCCTCAAATCACATCGGACATGAAGCGTGCTCTTTGAAATTACGAGCCCCATGACCAGAATATCGAGTAAAGAACGAAAGTATGTATACAATTGCCCTACTTGTGGACTCGAAATGAGGTGATATTGCGTTCTAGGCTTGCACTGTATGATAGAGCAGAGCCGGGACGCAGCGGAAGGCTGTGTTCGTGTCAGGGCCGTGCTGACATAATCACTCCTTTATATTTGGGGTAGCTGTGACAACGAGCCTCCATCTCTCTTTCTTTCTTTCTTACCACCAACTCATCCAACACAAGTGCTCTGTACGTCTTCATTGTTGTCGCTGTCGATCTCATAGGCGTTGCTGACCGAGTTTATGCATTGTCTCTTACAGACTAGTCAAGTAGGTCTGACCGTTGTGTTCCATGAGGACGAACTGACACCCTGTCGCAGCATGCAGATCTTCGTCAAGACTCTCACCGGAAAGACCATCACCCTTGAGGTCGAGTCCTCCGATACCATCGACAACGTTAAGGCCAAGATCCAAGACAAGGAGGGGTAAGCCATTGCTCACTTCGCCTGCCACTGACCGCCGATAAGCTTATCTTAACCTTATTACTTATCTAGCATCCCGCCCGACCAGCAGCGTCTGATCTTCGCCGGAAAGCAGCTCGAGGACGGGCGCACTCTTTCGGACTACAACATCCAGAAGGAGTCTACGCTCCACCTCGTGCTTCGCCTTCGTGGAGGCATGCAGATCTTCGTCAAGACACTCACTGGCAAGACCATCACCCTCGAGGTTGAGTCTTCTGACACCATCGACAACGTGAAGGCCAAGATCCAGGACAAGGAGGGTATCCCACCCGACCAGCAACGTCTCATCTTTGCTGGTAAACAGCTCGAGGACGGTCGTACACTCTCCGATTACAATATCCAGAAGGAGTCGACCCTTCACCTTGTCCTTCGTCTCCGTGGTGGAATGCAGATCTTCGTGAAGACCCTTACCGGCAAGACTATCACTCTTGAAGTCGAATCATCCGATACCATCGATAACGTCAAGGCTAAGATTCAGGACAAAGAAGGCATCCCTCCCGACCAGCAACGCCTCATCTTCGCCGGCAAGCAACTCGAGGATGGTCGTACCCTCTCCGACTACAACATCCAGAAGGAGTCCACCCTCCACCTTGTCCTTCGTCTCCGCGGTGGTATGCAGATCTTCGTCAAGACCTTGACCGGCAAGACCATCACATTGGAGGTCGAGTCGTCCGACACTATCGATAACGTCAAGGCGAAGATCCAAGACAAGGAAGGTATCCCGCCCGACCAGCAGCGTCTCATTTTCGCTGGCAAGCAGCTCGAGGACGGCCGCACCCTTTCTGACTACAACATTCAGAAGGAGTCGACTCTCCACCTTGTCCTTCGTCTCCGTGGCGGTCTCTAAGGTGGTACCTTTGCCAGTGGCCCCCGTCACTCTTTAGTGGCACTTCGTAGGAGGACGTTGATTGTGTATTACTAGCTTGTATATCGTGCTGTCCCTCAATGACATGTCGTATCCATACCTTACCGAGTGCTGAGCCCTGATGAGACAGATGAAATGCTAACAGAGTTGAAGCTTGGAAACAACGTTTTGTTGCGGACTACTGTAGTGAGTCGTTTCGGTAAGGGAGTGGAAGGAAGTAGTAGGTGAAAAAGGGATCCACTAAGATGACGACTTCGTCAGTCGCGTCATAAGAAAAATCCGGAGAGTAGAAAATATGAGTATGAAAGAATAACCTCGGCGCCACAACGTTTAGAGGGCGACCAAATTCCTATTGATTACGGGCTGAGGAAAAAGTCTAGCTACAACAGGATTATATACCAGAATATCTTATGAGGAAAGAAATGCGATAAAATTGCAGTTAAGAGGGGAAATGGGTAGGATAAAAGAAACGGATCAAACAGTCATCCTGTGTCATAGAAAAATGGTTCTTATTAATAAAATAGAGAATGACAAGTAGGAAAAATGGGTCAATTTAGAGGATCGTCGATCGCGCTTGAAAGTAGCGCCCACTACCGAAGCCTATGGTATACACATATCCTCCCTTACTGGAATGATTTCAGTCACATAAGCAAAACACAACCCCTTAATCCGCCACACCTTCCTGAAACATTGGCTATAGTCGTGATCTCTCAGAAGCATAGGAACGGTGCCACTGGGACGTATTTTGAAATTAGGATAGCGGAAAGAGGAGTCAGAAATGATGCAAAACGTCACATGGAATTTCTTGAGGTGAGGAAACGCGTATCGGCAGATACTTTTGTCGATTTTCTTCACGAATGGGCCCATATTGCATAGATATTGTTGAAGGAAGACGTAGATGGATATGGACAGGACCTCAATGGTATTTCGGCCGGTCAATAACTTCAAGTCCTTTAATAACGGTTTGAAATAGACCGGGATATTATAGAAGGCTAGAATGTGGAGTTGGAGTTTGAAAGCCTTCAATCTTCTCACTACGGTTGAACAAAAGATCGGAGATAAATCCTGGCGAGACTGGGGTGTACTGTTTAAAGAAGAAAAAAAGGCCAAAATAGTATGTTAGTTAAATTTATACCGGCCGACCAACTGCACTTTTGATACGGACTTCAAGCTCCTCCAGATTGACAGCTACCTGGATCACCCTTTGGATCTTGACTGCAGTCTCTGGTAAGCCCCAACAAACCGACAGACGACGCAAACTGGTAAAATCAAAGGCAGGGACGGTCATAAACGCAAACGTGATGTAGATTCTGACTTTGTAGAATGTTAATAACTGCCTTGCAACATTGCTGGTGTTCAGCCGCATTGAGAGATTGCCAATCGAAGGGGAAAGCTCCCAGTTTGTAAGGAATGGCAGGAGCACTCCAGATCTCCAGCCGGTTGAGTAGAATTAGTCTGAAAATGGATGACCATTCCTCCTTAAAGAGAGTACATTGCACGGAACGAACATATAGCGCCAAGTGAGGAGATTCATCGAGAGTTTCCGAAATCTTTAAGAACATTTCCTTCCTCTTGCCTCTGAGGAAGTTGTCGAGATTTTCCCTGAAGCATTTGACATTGGTATCGAGCAGAGGAGTTTTTTCTGTGCAGAGGGACGCCATTCATGACCAGTAAGAGTGAGGGATTTCAGTAATTCTCTCCCTTCATTGGATGATGGATCAAGGCTTTCGATAAGGTGGGAGACTACATCAAGCCTGTTCTGCTTCTATGAAAATACACTGAGTAACTTATACAACCAGAGTTGAGTTGCATATGAATTATAGAGCTTCGAATGTCGTCATTCACTGTTTAATGTGTTGGTAATATTTCTCGGATTGCTTTGACCCCTTGAATGTGTGCTGCGCACCGCAGTTGGTTGGAAATTGACATCCAATATAACTATGCTTTTCTATCAGGAACTAGATCATAACACAAATTGGAGCATCGCCCTAGGCCTTTGATTTACTTTCCATATGGCTGAATCCTTCCATCCATGCTTACTTCGAAGTTGAGTCGCCCAAAAGTTTTCAAGCACCCAACAAGTTACGGGGATTAGATCATTAATCTTACTTGACAATAATACGGACATCAGGTTATCCATCTTTACCTGTATCGAGTACGGGATCCTAAGGACCAGACGCGTCTGCCCAAAAACGCGTCATAAACACGCCCACGTGGCGTGACACATCACGTTATGTATAACACCGTGCGGCGTGCGCGACCCAAATCGGGCTATCATGATCAACTGCGTTGTTTTTGGCTTGTTCAGTTCCCGTGGCTCCCTTTTCTCCGTGTGTTCTCACTGTCTTTCTCTTGGACCCTGCTCGCCATTTGCATTGACTGGTTTGAGGAGATAAAAGCCGACATAGGTTTCAAAAGGCTCAAGATAATCTACGCTGGAGGCCAATCTAGCGGTTATTCAACGGCAGGGTTCATATTCAGGGTCTAGAGCCTTACTGTACGTTGTTCGCGTGTTGTCTAGGCATGCATATGTTATATCTCATCTTACCCCCATTTCGGACTTATCTTGGTATTTAGCTAAAGTTTTAAAGCTGCTGCACCTGCAGGCGTGCAAAAGATCTTGCGCATCGCCCGCATCCAACTTCCCACCGCCCGTCCCTTTGTCTGTCGATTTGGGCAGCCTACCGCATAAATACCGTGCCGCATTCACGCTCGGTGTGCCAAGACAAAGGACACGACCTATTTTGGGCCCTTTTTCCTTCCAAACGGCGAAGACGGAATCCCCGCAGTCGCCTTGACATTGACGGTCGACGTTGACCATCCTGTGCACGCCGTCGACGTCTCTTTTCGGTCAAACCGAAACCATTCAATCCCGTCCCATTTTTTCCGGGCTTTCAAAAGGCTTTCTCCACACCCGTGTAAGCCTGACTTCTTCAAAGGAAGCAAGAGGTGGGAAGACTCCGAATCGCATTCGCACCGTTCGGCTCTATTTCTGTTATCGCATCTCCAGACACTTACTTATCGTGGTTCGAGATTTTCGCTCCTTTTTCGTTCTCGAAGGTTTGGACATCAAGTGAGGTGAACACATGTCCATGCCCCCCCTTTGATTGTACATATAGTGTTCAGTCTGTGCTGACGTTGCCCGTTCCGTTGAACCCTAGACATTCATACATACCCTCCGCAATATACCATACCATACCATACCATACCATACCAAGGACGCACGGAACACAAGGCAGCACACACCTTGAGGTCGAGCTGTACGTACTCCTCGCCGCACCTCGCCAGTAATCCCCGTCTCATTACACTCCGTCATTTAGGCAACGCCCGCTGTCTTCCCTTCCCTTCACGTCACTCCTTGCTCTCTCCCATCACTGCACTGCAGTCACCATTTTCCCTCAACGTCCACGTCCACGTCCAATCACCTCGCCAACACCCCATAACATAGGTGTATCCTAGACCCCCCCATCTAGAACCCCAAGCCAAGAGAAGAAGCTAAACGAGAAGACTGGACAAATCAAGCATGACATCGCGTCCTGCTGGACACGCCCCTCCCACGCGCAAGGTTCGTGGGTGATGGACTATCAGTCGGTGGATTACGATGTGCCGTTGTTAGACCCCAAGGCGAGGCTGATTCGGACGAGGAGGAGGTGAATGAAAGAGAGAAATGTGAGTGTTTTGTTGAGCTACTTTTCTTGGCTTCCTTTCGGTACCTTGATAGCACCTGAGCATCATATTTCCTCCTTTTTTCTTGATAATCACCGCTTGGTTCGCTGACTGTTCTTTTTTTTTTTGATTGATATATTGCAGTAAATTCAACTTCAAGAACTCAACAAGCACCGCCAACACCGCCTAAAGACCCCTTTCAAAATCCCAGAAGA
>JADNYJ010000343.1:0-34018 GCA_015501075.1 Gymnopilus junonius | reverse complement strand
CTGTGAACCTACCTGTCTTCTATCTGTCCGCTCTTATTACACTGCCTCATAAACCCGTTATCCTGTCAAACTTGTCTAATAACCAACCTGTTCCAGTTCCCCTGAACCTGCCTCCTGACCCTGTTCATCCTGGCCTCCCATGTCACTCGTTCCCAGAAGAGCACAAAATCACATGGCCTTAGAGTCAAATCCACCCCGAAAAAACAGGAACAGAATCAAGCTGAAACCATGCTTGAACCCGCTCCGCCTTCATCCTCTCTAACATCTGTATCATCTGCCCCACCCTTTATTGTAAATTCCCCCGCGCATATATCCACGTCCCAGTCTCCTGCCACGCATATACCCACACCTTTGTCTCCCGACACTTCAATTTCATCAGATAACACTGTTTTCATAACCTTGTCCTCCAACATGTTGAATACCCTCGAGATCAAAGTCAGCGATAACAACAAGTCCCCGCCGCTCATCGTCGGGGAGGGTAAAATGACCCCTCAACTCTGCGCCGACTTCGAACGTGCGACAAATGCATACTTCCTGCACACAAAGATTCCTGAGAATGAAAAGGTCGCTTCCATCCTGCCCAGCTTCTCGAACGTGAACCTCCGTCTCTGGATGGACATGCATCGGGACAGGTTCTTGTCGGAGGACTTCACATTTGCCCAATTCATGTCCCAATTACGTACTCAGTTCTTGAGTCCCACTTGGGAAATGGAGGTGATGCAAGAACTGGTTCATGTGAAGATGCGCGAGGACCAGTCATTCAAAGATTGGGCCATGGGCATCATGGCTGGGAACACGCTCGTTGGACCTGACCATAAGCTGTCCAATCATGACCTGCGCAAGCACCTGATGATGAACATGTCCATCCTCCTCTCACGGTGCATGAACTCCATGAAGAAGCCTGAGAAGGACGCTCTCCAGGCTACTGAGGATTTTGACACTTGGCTGGGTGAAGTAGTCTCCATTGATGATGCTCGCTGCAATGACATGGCGGATGCTGTGCAGATCGCTCTGGATACGCTCAAACGCCAACGCCCTGAGTTTGATAACCCACCTGCTTGCCCTGCACCTGCTCTTCGTGACTCTCGTTCATTCAACACACCCGCTTCTGGTCCCAATGCCATCCAACATTCCCAACCACATTATGCCCGAAACAATGCCCTCTATAACCGTCAATTTGGCGGCAATGAGCCTCAGTACAATCGTCCATTCGGTTCCAATCCCTACCATCGTGGGTCTCTGGATACCCTAACTTCCGATGAGATTGACATCCTGGACAATCACGATGGTTGTCGCAAATGTCGTAGGGTTTATGTTGCCTGCCGCGCAAAAACCTGCCCTCACAGTGCACCTGCGGGTGAATTTTACACCATGCTCTCGGTGGGGGAGGCCATCGCCACTAGAGACGAAATGGTCCGTGCCGTCCCCCAGTTTAGACTCAGAGTTCCATCAATCCGTATGCATCCAAACTCCACCCAGGCCTCCTCTTCTCGCCCTACAGGTGCTGGTAGGGGCGGAAGTTGCTCGAATGGCATTTTCAACATTAATGCTGGACCGAGCATGGGCCCTTACAATGCACCTGCCCCTGTTTCATCTGCATCTGTTGTGGAGGCCTGGGAAGATTCCCCCTCTGTTCCCGCTACCATCGCCGCTGTTCTCCCGTCGTCAAACGTGACTTCATCCTTTGTTCTGGGGGATGGCTATAACACATCAGATGAGGATGAGAGTGAGTCAGATGTGAGTCCCGTACCTGTTCCACACCTCTTGTGGAAAGCTAAAACGTGTTGTAAAGGACTCGAGGGCGTCCACATAGATGCCTTGCTAGACACTGGGTCAAGCTTTGATGTCGTGAGTCCTGCACATGCCGAGCACTACCACCTTCCTGTTCATGAACTTGCAAAACCTTTTTCTGCCCGATTAGCATTAAAAGATGATTCATCCCCTTCATTTGTGTTTGAGAAATTTGTTACCTTCTCCCTGTCTTCTCGCGACGATGCCTGGACATCGAAACCTATCACAGCCTTACTCGCAGACGGTCTCTGTCACAATATCCTCCTTGGGCTACCTTTCCTCATGAAGAATAAAATTGTTATTGATTGTGATTCAAAAAAGGCTATTGATAAGTTATCCGGCTACAACCTGGTTAATGAGTGCTTTGCACAGACCCCCGCATACAATAGATATGAGCCACGTTTGTGAAAGAAAATGATCCCGCCTATTGACAAGAGACGGAGCATTGTCTGTAACCACAAGGCTATGTTTGCCGAATTACTTGTACACATGAGGTCCAGACGTGATGAGCTTGACGAACTGGACTCTTGTGTGAAGGATGAGATGAAGATGCTGCATTGCATCACTGCAATCAAGTCGACTATTGAAAACTTGGCTGCTACTGAACAGTTGAAGAAACTTGACCAGAAACTGAAGGACGAATTCCATCCTGTATTCAGCCCAATTCCTCATATTGATGAATTGCCTAGTTCAGAGGTCGCCCATATCAGACTAAGAGATGAGTACAAGTCTATTTCCAAATGGAACTACAACTGTCCTCGCGAGTTCCGAGAGAGCTTCCAAACCCTGATACAACAACGCCTTGACTCAGGCTTCATCCAGCCTTCCTCTTCGCAATTTGCGTCTCCCTCTTTCATTATTCCCAAGGCTGATAAGAAAGCGCTGCCTCATTGGGTGTGTGACTACCGTGAGCTCAATGCAAACACTGTACCTGATAACTTCCCCTTGCCTCGTGTTGATGATATCCTGGCTGACTGTGCAAAGGGAAAAATCTGGGCAACCATTGACATGACGGACAGTTTCTTCCAAACCTGCATGCATCCTGATGATGTCCATAAAACTGCTGTGACCACGCCTTTTGGATCATATGAGTGGCGTGTAATGCCAATGGGTTTCCGAAATGCACCAGCAATACATCAGAGGCGCGTCACGAATGCATTGAGGGATTACATTGGGAAAATCTGCCATATTTATCTTGATGATATTGTGATATGGTCCGAGACACTGGAAGAGCATGAAAAGAATGTAAGGACAATCCTGCGTACCCTGAAAGAGAATAAGCTTTACGTGAATGAAAAGAAGACTAAATTATTCGAGTATGACATATCTTTTCTGGGCCACTGGATTTCCTGTAATGGCATCCAGGCTGATGACAAGAAGGTTGATAAAATTTTGGATTGGCCTGTTCCAAAATCTGCCACAGAAGTCCGGTGCTTTCTTGGCCTTGTACGTTACTTGGTGGCTTTCTTGCCAAACCTTGCAAAGCACACACATGTACTTGAAAGACTGACCACAAAGGAATGTGAGCATCTGTTCCCTGCATGGACTGAGGTTCATCAGAATGCTTTTGAGTCTGTGAAATGGATCGTCACCTCTCGTGAATGTTTGACAGTGATTGACCACACGAAGCTCGATGAGAACAAGATTTTCCTGACCACGGATGCCAGTGAATACGCAACTGGTGCTGTGCTAGCTTTTGGTCCGACGTGGGAGACTGCCCGACCCATGGCGTTTGATTCGAGATCGATGAAGGATGCGGAGCTGAATTACCCCATTCATGAAAAGGAACTGTTAGCAATCATGCAGGCAGTCTGGAAGTGGAAAGTCGACTTACTGGGTGCCCCATTCCTGGTGTACACAGACTACTGGACACTGGTGAACTTTCATATGCAAAAAGACTTGTCGAGGCGCCAGGCACGGTGGATGGAGGAACTGTCAATCTATGATGCAAAGTTCATATACCTGAAAGGCGAGAAGAACTGTGTTGCGGATGCCTTGTCTCGATACCCATTGGAAGTGACTGGGGATTCTGAAAAAGCGGTCGGAGATGCCTGCCATCCTTATAATGATAAACGACCTTCAAAACATGTAATTCTTGAGAAAGATATTGCGCGAAGTCCTGTGTTTACTGTTGCCGCATTGATTCGTGATGTCGAGACTCAGGGACCTGGTGAGAGCAAAGCAAAAGTGACATTCACTGTGAACAAAAAGCTGGTCAAGGAGATGAAGAAGGCTTACAAGTCTGATCAATGGTGTCAGAAGCTCCAGTCTATCAAAGAGAGCATTCCGGAGCTAGTGGAATGTTCTGGCCTCTGGTTTATTGATGAGCGCCTAATTGTACCAGCTGGTTGTGAGATGCGCAAACACATCTTCAGGATGGCACATGATCAGTTGGGTCATTCTGGATTCTTCAAATCGTATAATGCAATTCGTGAGTCGTATTTCTGGCCGGGTATGCGGAAAGACTTGGAAGAGGGTTACATTCCTGGGTGTGCTGAATGCCAACGGAATAAGAGCACTACTAGCAAGCCCAAAGGACCTCTGCACCCCTTACCTGTGCCAGATGAGCGTTGCGATTCTGTATCTCTGGACTTCATTGGTCCCCTACCCGAAGATGAGGGCTTTGACTGCATATTGACCATGACTGACCGGCTGGGTTCTGAAATTCATATTGTCCCAACAAGGTGTGACCTGATGGCTGAGCAGGCAGCAAATATTTTCTTCAACCACTGGTACTGTGAGAATGGCCTGCCAAAGGAATTGATATCAGACTGTGATAAACTATTCATGTCACACTTTTGGAAACATTTTGTGGTGCTGGCAGGAATACATCACAAAGCGTCCTCAGCGTACCACCCACAGATGAATGGGAGCTCAGAAAGAATAAACAAGACAGTAAACCAGGCTATCCGATTCCATGTCGAACAGAACCAAAAAGGTTGGGTTCGAGCACTTCCGCGGATTAGATTCCAAATTATGTCAACGGTTAACAAATCTACTGGCTTCTCACCCTTCCACTTGCATTTTGGACATACACCTCATCTACTTCCACCCTTGATTGACATCCCTGTCGATGCGGGCATTGAGCAGGTTGCCACACATGACTTGATGGAGCAAATCCAGGCTGATGTTGCATCCGCAAAGGATAACCTCATGCTAGCAAAATTTTCGCAAGCTTTCCAAGCAAATAAGCAGCGTGGTCCCACTCTAGAGATTGGTGCGGGGGATAAAGTGATGCTGAACACGTTGAACAGACGAAGGGAATACAAATCGGCTGACGAGAAATGTGTGGCCAAGTTTATGCCCCGCTGGGATGGGCCCTTCATAGTGGTGGATGCGCACCCTGAAGCCTCGACAGTGACACTCGATATTCCAAATGTGCCAAACACGTTTCCAACTTTTCACACATCACTCGTTAAGCTGTGGACACCTAATGATGATGACAAGTTCCCAGGTCGAAAATTGGAAAGACCTGACCCGGTAATGGTGAATGGTAATGAAGAATTCTTTGTTGATCGGATTATAGACCACCGAAAGGTGGGTCGTGGATTCAGGTACTTGGTATGCTGGAAGGGGGAAGGCCCTGAAGAAGATCGTTGGATCGCAGGACAGGACCTAGAAGAAAACGAGGCCTTAGACACTTATTGGGGTAATTTTCGATTAGTGCATAGCCTTTAACTTCTACCTTGCCTGCGGTAGCTTTTCCCACTGGGTTTTTGATGCACCCGTGCACGGATTTCTCTCTTACTACTCAGCTTTTCTCTCCCCCTAATTTCTCTGCTTTATCTTATTATTTATCGTCCCTTTCACTTTCTTTTTCATGGTGGGGGAGGGTGTAAGGCCGGCGCCTTAAGCACGTGCCTAGTCCGTACCTATATAAGTCCGGACTCCCTATGGGTTCGGCATCTTCTCTTGCTCTCTCTCTCTACTATTCTCTAGTCACTCCTCTACGCTGCAACTTAGACGTCGTTTCTGCTCGTTTGTGAGTCTTTCTCTGAGTGTTTTCCCCTCACTCTCGAGGGGTTTTCCAGTAGTGTCATGTAACTCATGTCCTCACACAATAAATAAAATCATTTTAAGAAATTATTTTATGTCATCTAGTGCTTGGGATTAGTACTAAGGAGTTCTCTATACATTATGGGAATCTAATGGTAATTTTTTGATGCCAAAATAATCACTTTTGAAGGTCAAAATTTGATAATTTTAACCACACCCAACAAACAGTTCAGTTCAGTTTGAACTGACTGGCCATAGGCTGAACTGAGAACCAGAACTGCATCCGAACTGCAGTTCAGTTCAGCCAGTTCAGGTTCGAACTGTCAGTTCTGAACTGAACTTCAGCAACCCTACCTCATATACTTGAGTTTGATTTATCTGATGTTAATTTCACAATTGACCTATCTATCAGCATCAAAAACAACAATGTTATGTTTAAATACAGATTGGCTTGCATTATATATTTTGGAGAGGCTCACTTTACTGCAAGGATAATTAAAGCAGATGGACAGGTATGGTATTATGATGGCATGAAGAACAGTGGAAATCCAGTGTACAATAGAACAACTACAAATTTATCTGCAGTTGACATGTTGACTGCTCATGATAGAAGTGCATCTTCTGCAATATACACCCTTGAGGAGTAGGACTCATTTCTGCCACACAAAGTGTTGGCCCAATAGGCAAGTCATCATGGCCACCTGTTCTGCCATCTCCCTCACCAGCAAAAGCAAGTCAGAGGTGGAACTTTTTCTTGTCTCTTGCTGCCAGCACCCTCTCTCATATGCAAGCAGAATCATCACTGAAGTCATTGGCCTCTATATGATTCCCTGGCCATGCTGGGTGTCTTTCCTAGTATGTAGCATACATCTAGAGCCATTGTATTTACTTTTTTAGATATTGGTGTAACCTGTAACGCAAGAAAACTAGACCGCGATTGTGTTTCCATTCACATGGAATAGATGTCTTAGACTTTCAGAAACAAGGCCTGCAGTATCACAGAAACTGTCCAACTGCACTGTGGTAGCCGTGATGATTGATTATGTCATCAGCGGCCCCTGTCTTTTTCCTCTTCCACCGTCATCATCCCAGATGCCTGACCATATCTGACTTTTCTCTTTCTTCCTACCATAACGTTGTTCTGAAGCTCTACTGGGTTACAGCATTCTTTGGCCACCAGGAAGAGCTGCGGGGACCTAGGCGGAGCCACCCGGACCTACAAATCGGCCACCAACTACCTGTGCAAGGGGATTCTGGACTAGGCGAGGATGCATTCAGATGCGTTCGATGTAATACCATACGATGTGAGCCTTTTTCTCTCCTTTTTGGAGACTTGTTGGTTGTCCCGATGCATCTGCTTGCGTGTGGTGCATCATGGCAGATCGTAGTGTTACCATGAATCACCCAAGAAACCTTTCTTTGAATATTTTGCTGATATCTATCAATGTCATAGGATATCAAAGGAAATTGGAAAAAACTTGGTTCGGGGTCCTTTGGAAACGTTTATAAAGGTCCTTTCTTCCATCGCCTTCCCACAAACTCCTCGCAAAACTCACGCTTGATTGCCCGTTAGGAACATACCTTGGCATAGAAGTAGCCATCAAAGAAGTCCTTCCATCCACCGACTACGACGTCTCCAAATACTTTGAGCGGGAATGGCGGCTGATGAAAGAATGCAGACATCCCAACATTTGCCTCTTCATCGGACTCTCTCGCGCCCCTCCACCCGACAATCGAATATTCATCATCTCCGAGTTCATCGAGAACGGGAATGTGCGGTTGTATATCCATGATAAATCCAAGCCATTTCCTTGGAAGCTCCGAATTTCGTTCGCTACCGACGTGGCGAGGGCTCTGGCGTATCTCCATGCGAGAAAGTGCATCCACCGAGATTTGAAGGGCGAGAACCTCCTTGTGACGGCCAATGGTCGACTGAAAGTGACCGACTTTGGGTTTGCTCGTATCGCGGCGAGGAACGAGGAAGAGTCCAAAAGACTCACATTCTGCGGGACTGATTCTTACATGTCTCCTGAAATTCTCATTGGATATGAGTTCGACCTCCCCACGGATATTTTTTCACTCGGAATCATATTCTGTGAAATTGGCGCGAGGAAGCTGGCGGACGATCATACCTTCAAGAGGACAGCACCCATATTTGGACTGGACGAGGACGAAGTGAGGAAGCTCATGAGTTCTGGGTGTCCCAAGGATTTTTTACAGCTCTGCCTCGAGTGCTGTAAGGTCAACCCATTAGATCGACCTACGACAAGGGAGATCCTGGAAAGGCTAAGGGCGATTGAGGCTGAGGTCTTAGTGAGACCCGAGGAGGGCGATGACATGCATTTGGGAAGTGTGAGGTTTATGACTGGGGGAAAGAGACCGGGTGCTGCGCCACGTATACCCAGCTTTGGAATGGGCGTTGGGAAGGACATCAGAGGTGGAGGTGATGGTTCGGCGAGTGATGATGATGACAGCGATGACGAAGAGCTTATGGAAGCTGTTTCTGCGCTTTCGCGTGTAGGACTGAAGAGTGATTTGAGTGATACTTCTCTAAGTAAGTGCTTGTCTCCTCTTTCATCATCGTGAGTATTCATGTTTCATTTCATTCAGGCAGAGAACCTCTGCTCTATCATCAAGCTTCCCCCGGATCATCCTATAGCACAGCAGTGGTCAAATCGCAGAACTCATACGCGATACCTTCCATTCCTCCTTCTCTCTCATCCATCTTGACCATCAGACCTTCACCTGATCCGAATGCATCCACAACGCCTGTGGTGCCTGGGTCTCCTTCATCTGCTACCTCTTCAGCTGCCATTTCGGTCATCCCTCCATCTTCGATTCCCAACTCGTCTACGATCAAGAATCATTTGAATGGACAAGGAGCTGGTGCTGCGGAGGATTTGGAGGACCCACTTGGGCCAGGCTCGGTCATGTCTATCGCCACCCTAGACACGTACCACACTGCTGCGTCATCCTCGACCTCCGCCATATCATCTGCATATGCAACAGAAGGAGGTTCCACGATCCGGTCGTTGCACGCTAACTATGTCGCGCCGCTCGTGCATCGATTTACACTCTTAAAACCCGGTGCAAAGCAGAAGAGGACTTCTGGGTCCGCGTCACCCAATAATGGCAACAACAACCATAACGACAATCATGCTAATTCACACTCTGAAGGGGTGAACTGGAACCCGCTGGATATCTTCAAGTTCTCTAGTATGCTGTCGGGCGGGAAATGCGATGTGTGTGGGAAGCGTTTAGGGTGGAAGCCTATGTTGGAGTGTGATGATTGTGGTCTAAGGTTCGTTGGCTTTCTTCTTTCTTCTCCTTATTCACCACCTAACTAGCATATTCTCCTAAGGACTCACGTCAAATGCGGCGACTTTGCGCCCCTCAATTGCGGTATAGGACCTAAACCAAACTACCCCAACAGTAATGCACCACTCCTATCATCCGCGAGTCCGCTGAGTGCCATCTCGCCACTTTCAAGAGTCAGACAGGGCGCTGCGCTCGCGGGTGAGCAGCTGACGAAAATCAAGTCTTCCAGTCCCGCTAGGCGGTAGTTGAATATGCGAGTGCCAGAACGGCCGCTTGACTGGGATGGCTGATCTGCACTGGGCTGCAGTGTTTTTTCTGTCTTTCTTTTTTCTTTTACTCGTTATGATTCTCATGATTTACGACCTCTTGGCAATTCGTTATATGAAATGAACTAAATTATACGCAGACAAGACAATAGCATTGCACGAATTTCCCCCCTTTCTCCTGGATCCTTCTGTTTAGTTGATTTTCGCTTGGATATTCGTTGTTGTTTTTTTCGTTCTTTTGCTAATACTTAATACAATACCGGCCTCGCTGTACCTCTTAAGGACTTATGCACTTGTTGCACCTTCCGTACTCGTACTTTAATTTCAGTGCATTTCGTCTTTCTCATCATAATATAAATCATTCGTCAGTCCCATACCTCCATATCGAAGAGAGATTTAATATACAAGCTGTATAGATAGATTATATAAATTCTATAAATTCTTAGCCTTGAACCTGCGGAAAGGCAAGGAACAGCGTCCTCATATCTATCATTGCATATGTCAGTGATCTTTTCAGAATCTCGACGACCATCATCAACGTACCCATCATGATCTCAGCTTCATCAGCCATGCTACTTTGTTCTGAGTCCTCTAATTTCAGCGCCGACTTCCAATGCACGTTTGCCTTCGAGCCAAAGCATCGCCTCTGGGAAATTACGAGCGGAAGTAGAAAGGGAAAGATATGAGTATCGGATTGATATGTTTTCATGATATGAAAGTAAAGGAGGAAGGACGATTGCAAATATAGATGATAGACGGCAGGTTTCCCCGGCGGAGAGACCCGAAAGGGCAGAAAATGGAAGAAGGGAAGAACAAGGAAGTGGACGGGAACGTACCGGAATATGTCTTGGGTACAACCCTCCGAAGGTCAGGGCTCGCTTTCCCTACTTCTTGGCACCAAGTGAAGCGGAAGTCGTTGGTAGTTTGCTCTTGGCCTGTCTTCACATCGACGACGTTTGCTTTGACGCCAACGTGCTGTTAAAAGAATTTTCAAGATGCTTAAATAAAAATAAGGGAAAGGGGAATGACGTACGACGATGGTAGGATACTCTGCTGAAGAAGTAGTGTATAATATCTCAGAGCGAAGGCGCAGAATGGATCCGATGGGTACTGGACGAGCAAAAGAAATTCCATCTAGAGAGAGGAACCGGACGTGCCCGCGGGTGAAGAGACTTGCATTTGTGAAGCCGAGCTGGGATAGAGGATCAGTATCAGAGTAAACGGTATTATTGGGACGGGCTTAACTCACTTCATGTGCCTCGCGCATGAGATAACCACCAAAAATCTTTTGATGGACACTAGTTTTTTACCAAACACATCAGCTAGAGAACAAGAAGTCCTTTTATTTACGCACTTGCGTTCTTGAGGAAACATCAGCATACACTTTTCGAGGATAGTATCCCCCATCCATACATGATCCCTAGCCTGGTCCGAAACTTCAAGTTTCCCGTGGCCATGCTTGAGCATGAAAGCGTGCAGCTCGGCTGCTTCCTCTGAGCTCGGAGGGACCCGAGAGAGAGACTTTAAAGCGCTGGTTTTACGCCTCTGTCGCATTTCTGTAATTTCGAGTTTAATCCAGTTCGATTTTAGCAGGTTGTATAAAATGTGGGACTTACGTTCACCCAGGGCGTAAAGAGCGCGTTCATCTGGCGTTGAAAGAACCAAAGGATTGACTTCTCTTGCGCCTTGGGCTTTCGCGTCTCGGCACACCATGCAGAATCGACCTTGATAAAAATAAAATCCGAAGTGAGTAATTCTTGTCCCGTCGTCAAGGGCATACTTCTTGGGAAGATGTCGAGAAGAGCACCTGGGAAGTCCAAAAGAGTGTAGCTAAACAGGCTCACCTATCATGACAGTTTGGTCAGGCTTTCCCATCCCTGTGGATTCCATTTTCACAGCCACCTCCATGGAGCTATGTCCAGTGTAGATGACCTGTCCGCTCAGACGTAGATCACGCTTTGGGTCGAGCGGCGACAGCATGTCCATCCTTTGAAGACGGTCAAAATCAGCTTCCAAATATTTGTTAACCCGAGTCCTCTACCCTCTCGACTGACTCGGACATCGCCGGGGTGTCGAAGTACTCACCTGTCGACGGAAGCTGTGACGATATAAAAACCGATTTGATCTATCCGACCAAGACGCTGTACGCTAGGGCCCAAAATATGTTTATACGCTATCGACCCGGCGAGAGAGTCAAGGTGTTCCATCAATCTGTCAAGCACAGGAACGAGAAATAAGATGGCCGGTTCTTCGGGAGGATTAGATACTGGCACGCACTTTCCCGTTCTAATTCCTCCTGAGGCATTTAAATATTGCTCCAGCAGTTGAGGGGATGATGTAAAGGGGAGAACGAGCTCGGTATACGAGTCTGTCATGCGACGAGGCGCGGCGGTTGCTTGGGATTGACTGATTTCTTCTGCTGTGGCCGTCGTAGGGTGGCCGGCCTTTTCTGTCAAAAGAGCCTCAGACCATAAACCTGCAGTCCTCATGGGCATCACACTAGGATATCGATAGGGTAAGTATCGATTCAAGGGTCTCTCTAATGACAAGAACTTACTTGCGGTAAGCTGGATCTGATTTCTCTCCTGTGATTCATTAAATCAGACAAGTAGTAATATTTGATGAGATGCGAGTAACGCATGCAGAGGTGTCAAAGAGAAAACTTACTGACCGCCTTGGACAGCCTGTCCATTGACGATATGTACTGGTTTTCTTCAATAACGGCTTTGAGAGTCTCGGATGCAGCATCTTGAGCCTGTGGCGATAGAGTTATTGTTCGTCTGAATACGAACGCTATGTTGAATCGTGGCTGAGTACGGCGCACAGCCAGCCTGAAGTTGGCCGACAACATTGTCGAGCACGGAGGAACATGACTCGTGTTGGGAACTCTGATGTCAGGCTCGGGCCGAGTCCACCCGTGATGATAGATAAGATTAGATCGGCTACTTGACAACGACGCTATGCCCATTTGTCAAGTTGGTTATGATTTCTATCTGCCACCTGGGAATTCGAAAGTTCTGCGGTTGCTGCCACCGCCGTTCTATGAACCTGGGAAGCGTACTTGACAAAGACATGGATTGATCAAGACAGCGCCTTCTCTGGTTGGTTCTCTCCCTCTACGAGTTTTCGCTTTCCTTTCTCTCTTGCTCATCGTCTCTCCGGCAGGGCCGCCGTCGTTTTCTACACTGCTCCCTAGCTGAGCTGGTTCTTCTGATTTTGGGTCGAACTCCACATATTACCTTCTTTTTCTTCGAATTCTTTGAAATGTACCTTCCCTCAATATTCTCTAGACGAGGTCTCAAGGCCAAGGCCGCCTCTGCGGTGAGTCTTCTTCAACATACCGTGCTGTCCAATGCACTGAATGTCACCGCCCCACAGTATGCTCGGATTACGCTCAACCGGTTCACGGCGACGTTTTTTATCGTCAGTTTCATTTATTGCTTCGTACAGGGCATCATCCAGTCTTTGCTCTTCTCTTTGGATTTCGAGTACAGCAACCTGGTATCGGGCGTCGTCTCGCAGGGAGGCATACCCTTTGCGAACATGACCTTCCTTGAGGGTTCTCCTCACCAGTTGACTCTGCGAATATGCGATGACGTTCCCCATGGTCAACCCATATATCCCTGCTTTACAATTTTCAATTCAACGTTTGATGATCCAAAGTATAACGGGGGCATGATGCTGGTACGGGCGTATTTTTATTATATCTAAGCAATAGGACTCACTCAAGTCATATCTTCAGAACTCAAATCCTCAGCAAGTCAGGTTCCTTAACAACTGGGAAAATGGTATGAACGTGACGCCTCAGCTGAACCCTCAAAATACCTCTCAAGTCTTGAGTGTCACCGTCGAGACAGCAGAGGGACAAGAAGTTTCCCTGTCAGAACAATGCCTGCAGATCCTTGTCTATCCATCCGAAATGTATGTCATTCAAAATTGAAGCGCTTATCTAATTACCTGGGTCTCTCTAATGCCCCCTTTTTGCCCTTTAGTCTTTTGAATTTCCGCAGGGAGGACATCACATGGATCTGTCTACAATTCTGGCTCCTCGCAATTTCATTCCTTGCTATACTGAACGACTCTGTGCCTCACCTGTAAGCCATAATTTTGCAAATTCGCTTATATTTCCCTCGTCCTGTATTAATGCTAGTCTTATATAGTCTCTCAGTCCTCATGACCCACACCATCTCCGCTGCATGGGCGGTATACGCTACCTGGCGCAATCCGCACTTCAAAGAACATTTCCAGGAAATTCTTGCAGATCCCGGCACGCCGTGTTCACTCGACATGTTCACATCGTTCTGGGAGAGGCGGCAGAGTTTGGAGGTGAACATCTCCTATTAGAATCGTATTACGTCAATCTTGATCTTTCACTAACTTAAATCATTCCGAACAGATTGTAGATGCGGTATTGAGTTGTACTGCCCTGGTCTTGTTTTTCTTCCTCTCCTGGACACTGTTAAAGGTCAGTCTTTTCCGTCACTTCTTCCCCAAATGCGACTAACTAATTCATTAATTCTTCAGGTTTACAACGAACAGTCTTTTAAATGTGTCGGTGCACCAGAACACGTCATGCGCATCAACAAGGTTTGTTCCATTTCCTCTGTATTTCAAATTTATTAAAATAAGTATTCACTGATGCCCATCTCCCCCTCATCTAATAGTTCTTCATGGCTGTCCTCGCATGCTTGCAAATGGAGGCGTTCGTTTTGCCAGCGAGCATGGGTCTGTGGATCGATGTGTTGAGGAACACTTCTATCGCCCGGATATCTGCTCATACGGGGGTGTACGTCGCTTTGATAATCACGACTGTTACCGTGCGTAGCGATCGAGTTCTGATAAATGAGCGCTTGTACTGATGGAAACCGTTGTGTGCGATAGTTGTTGATCCCATGGATTATTATGGTAAGCGCCATTACCCTGCCAAGGCCGTCGGTGCCCCATTTATTTATCGTCATTATTTCCTGAATTAGGGATGGTACTCGATCAAAAGAGAGATGAAGAGACTCATGGTCGTTTTCCTCGCCATAACTTTTGGGATTACAGCGGGATGGGCGATAATGTTCTACTCAATCGTCTATAGATGGTTTGTTCTCAGCTTACCTTTATGTATTCGTTTGCACTTTGGCCTCTGAGCTTACTATTTTCATTAGGACTTTTCTACAATTTCCTTACATCGGTTGCTTCACCGTCTCATCCTTCATCTTACTCATCTCAAGTATGGTGCTGGGGGTCGTCTGTCGACTCAACTTCGACAAGGGACTGGCACAATATCGTAAGTCCATTATCTTGCAACCTATCCATCCTTGGTCCTCTCTGATGTTCCCTACCATAAAAATTATAGTGCACGCAGAAGAAACACTAGCATCACTCAATTTTGCTCCAGACGCATTTGACCACAAGGCAGAGAACAGGACATCGACTGCATCCTCAAAGAAGTTCAGGGAATCCAAAAGCGGTGATGCAGGCGATTACCCGGATTCTCCGACTATGTACTTTGTCCAGACGTTGCCCGCTGCCGAGCAGGCATTACCGTTGCCGCATAATGCGTCCTACGAAACCCAACCTGAGCAACTGCCGCGGCAGCAACACTTGCGACCCTTTCAACTGACGAGAGATCCGGAGAAGGACAAGTCTTTCTTTAAACCTTTTTGAAAAAAGTTCTTGATGGACTAATAAGTAAATTGGAACACGGTTTTGTATCACTTATAGAAATACATATATCCTACTCCGCCTTGCCACAGTCAAGGTAGGATTTCACTACCGCAGACTAATGGTGAAGAATATGGTTTGACGCTTCACTGAAGCTATTTATTGGACAACATGTGTACATCATGTAGCATATTTCGGACTACTATCATTGTCCTGACGTCCTTTCCAGCGGACGATTCCTTCCTCTTCTCTCCCTGAGGGTTCGCTGGAAGACCACGCTCCTGAAGAATTGGAGATGCTTTGACCGATGATGATCTCGACGGAGGATCGGTGAGAACGGTCTCTTGAACAATGCTTGAGGTTTGTCCGGCTTGGTCGCGAGCACGGGAAGGATAGACTCTGATCTTTCTTGCCTTTCGGCACGGCGCTTTTCTTCATATTGTATATGGATGGTCGAGGTTCAGCAGAAGGCGCCATACTAGAGGACCTAGGTCCCCCGAATACTGGGCGAGGGCCTAGTTCAGAAATGAGAGGTGGCGATGAAGAAATCTTGATCGGGTCCTTCGAATAAAAATCGCCGCTAAAGACCGCTGATACTCTTTCTTTTACGGACCTTCTTCTAGGCTCCCTGTGAGATAATGCTGGTCTCTGAACGACAATCGGTGCGGCTGGCGTAGGTGATGGGGCTCCCTTGAATAAGTCGAAGTCGTTTTTCTCAATGTCACTGTCAACGCTCTTTGGAAATGATACTGGCGTGAAGTCAACACCCTCAAGAGCGTTGGTGACTTGGACTGTGCGTTGAAGGTAAAGACGCGTCAAAATTTCAAAGGAAGTTGATGATGCTTACGGTAATGAGCAAGCCCCTTTTCAAAGTTGAGCCTACACACAACGCCAAGGACACTGGTTGTGACAAGAAGCAAGTATGCGGTAATGGTGATGGTGGCAAAAAATGGCCAAGACTTGAAGATGTATCGGTATACTGCCGAGAATGTTGAGCTAACGAAAAGGCCTGCCTTGATAGTGAAGAAGACTTACGAGATCCAGAAAAAAATGCGCTTGAAAGTGCCAGAAGAATGCAAGATATTACACAAAAAATGCCAAATCGAACTTTACACTCTTTTCTGACGCAGACCCAGCCCTGACATCAAGACGTTCAAACCCAAAATTTCACACCTGACTATAAGAAGCCTACCAAGTAAAACCACGGGAATTGAAACTAAGACAATAATACACCATTTAAAGGGTCAATTATAGAACCTATACGACCAAGTGTTAAAAACGTACCACTAGAGTAACAATGAAGGCAGCCATATACAGGTCAACGTATTCTGTCAGCTCCATCAGGAAGCTGTGGCAGACTTTATCGAGCCATATTGCAGTCGATGCGATTGAAAAAAAGCCAGATAATTGGAGGCAAACAGAAAAGAATAAGACGATCTAGTAAAAGAGATCCATCAAAATAATGAACGATGATATAAAACGAGTGAATTGCCTTGTAAATCCTATGTATACTTGGAGATGCACCAACCCGGCTAAATGTTTCGTTTGCATATACCTGGACTTCATGTCAGGGATAATGGCAAGAGATGTAAACTATAAATACCTTGTATAACTTTGACGACAGATATATGTAAGCAACAAGGATAACCAAGTTTACCACAAGAATAGGAATCTACGGTGGTGAATCACCATCGCACAGCTCTAGAAAGGAAACTTACAGAGTGCTTCAACCTGACATCCCACCATCTACCCATAACATCCATGTCCCACAAGCTCCAGGTAAGATTTTGCTTCGATAGAGGTGGGTCAAGGAAACGGTTGACCAAATCCGATAGGCCGCCCAGCCGGTGTTGAGCAGGTGTCCTAAAAAGGCTGCTCCTAAGTGGGGGATGGATTCATTGAGGATCTAACGAGATTTGTTTACGAAAGTCACGGCATGGGGCCTTCATAATGCACTTACGGCCACGAGAGCAAGAGAAAAGAGCCAAATCTGAAATAGCATAGTTACAACGTCTTCTCGTTTTCCATCTTCGATCCTGCCTGGCATCGTTCACAAACTCAACCATGGAAGAAAAAATGCTCACGCTTCCCCGACCCATCCTAAGGAGATGATACAGTTCTCGGAGGCAAGGGCAGCAGTTGCAAGCCGGTTGAACACCTTGTCCTCAGTGCGAGTAAACAATTCCCCGTCAAGATCATCGTCGTATTCATCTGATTGGAAGTCGTCATGCCAGGCCTCCTATCAGAGAAGAGAATTGAATAAATATTGTTTGGTCACTGCTTTTCAATTACGTACTTGTTGAAATGTAGAGGTATTCAGTGTGCTGAAATTGCCTGTGAAATATAATATCGTTTTACAGAGTGTGCCAGGCTGATTTGGTATACTTGTACAAGTCTGCAACTTCTTGTTGTCTAGCAAGATGATGGGATCCGTCGTGATATTCTTGAGAAAGGGAGACAGAACTGAAACACCCATTGCGTTGTCTATGAAGGTAACGCCTTGAAGGACGCTGAGGACGCTACAAGAAGCAAGGGCAAAGAAGAAGTATAATGCCGTGAACCGCGTCAAGGTTATTCTGTCATACTACACAGAAATGAGAAATGGCGATTACTATCAAACCTAAAGGACTGACCAACAGTTTTGCTCTGGCAAGAGATAGAACGTGCTTGGCCAACTGACGACCTGCCCGATTCAGCATTTTGAGAGAACACGTTGGGGCTTCCGAAGAGCGCCAGCCCTGGAATGAGAAAGAACTCGAAGGGAGGCCAAGCTATCCAACTTGGAGACTTCAAAGGACGATGGAAAGAAAGAAAGAGGACCAGCCACAAGAGAGAAGAAAGAAAGTGGTGAGGAAAGTGACCATCATAACGACAACGAGAGTAACTAAGTACTTCGCTGAGAGTTACTGTTATGCTTGGCACGGCATAGTATTTGATCGCGGTCGCAGTTGTGGATCTGGTCACCAGTCAACTAGTCACCGTTATAGCGGCTGCCTGACCGGCGACAATCACATTTAAACAGGTAGCTACTTAGCGCCAGGCTCACATTGAGGCAGTCCCTTACCAACGCAGGCTTTTGGACTTACATAACTTGAAGGCAGTAACACTAGCATTCTTCGACACGTATTCGCAGGAGACTGCAAAAATTCGTTTCGTGCTTTGAGTTCGTAGGCTAGAAAAGCGTGAGTTGGTATATAACAGAGCAGTGAAATGAAAGAGAAAAGTGCATTTTACCTTGTGACTCGGAGGACAGCCGGAAGTATGAAAAAGTGAGGATGCCAAGCTACCAAGTAGATAAGACCAGCATTTTTGTGCTCAATACTACAGTAATACTTACTAGATAATTACTGCCTGTAAATATGCGAAGTGCCGCCTCGGGGCCGTCGGGATCCGGGCAACTATTTTTAACTATTTTCATGGAAAGCAACTGGAAAGTTTGGCTTTGTTTGCCAAGCATTTTACCTAACAACTAAGTTGCTTCGCTCAGGTTTCACTCACCACTAGTCCCACTCAATTCTTAGTTTATTTAGTGGTTTATTTAGTGGAAGGAGCATTCCATGTGGTGCTGTGCCTTAACGAAGAATGGTAAGCGAGCGGACTTTCAACGTGGCATGGGGGCTCTTCATATGTAATCCAATTCATCGATAAGATAAGAATGCACTCCTGCTTCAATGCTACCTCGATGGTGTGAATGCATAGTACTACACCAGGGTGTCGCCGCTCAGCCACTGAAGAATGGAAGGATCGAAAGAGGGCTGTGGCTGATATGGAGGCTCTTGCAATCCTGATGCTCGCAGATGCAGAGAATGACGACGAGGAAATGACAGCTATGCTTGTTGCACAGATGGCACTGGAAAATGCATGTACTCTTCATTTCCAGTGGATGGGCCAATATGGGCCTCGCGGTCCTTATAATGCACAAAAATCTATAGATTTTTTTGACCTCTTGCTTTACAGTTTCTCAGATAGATGGTTTAAAGCCTGGATGAGGTACACAAACAGGCTTCTTTATTCATATTAACACTGACAGCTTTCCAAAAGAATGGACAGGAAGTCATTCTGGTACATCCACGACCTTATTCAGGATGACCCCATATTTAAAAGTACTGGAAAGAGGCCTCAACAACCACCCAAATATCAGTTAGCAACCTTTCTTTCTCATGTCGGATCTGACTCTGCGATCAAGACAGCTGCTATCATGTCTATTGCAGAGGGAACAGTCTATGAGTATTGTCCAAGAGTGTGTCAGGCCTTACTGAAAATGAAGCCAGAATTTCTTGCTTGGCCTGGTACAGAACAGAGGGAGTTCCTCTCAAATGAAATGTCAAAATTTGGTTTCCCAGGTTGCTTAGGATCTGGGGAATCTTAAGCTTGTCAGTATCTGTCAACCCTTTCTCCGGGTCAACAATCTCGACCTCCTCCCTGTCCTGCCCCTTCCAATCCTGATCCTTCCCTCCATCCTCCTCCTCCTTTGCCTGTGCAGCTTCTTTTTCCAACTCCAACTTCTTTGCCCCTTTCACATCCTTCATGATCCTCCCTTCACCTCCTTGTTTCACATCCTCAACTTTCTCCCTCTTCATGTCCTCCTTCTTCAACTTTATTTTTGATGCCTTCTTTGCATCCAGCTCAGCTTCGCAATCTCATCATCTGATCCACCTCCTTCTCGATGATTTGCAGCTCCTGACCTGCTGCCAATACCTCTCATCACAGCTTCCTGGTTGGCTTTCCTTCAGTCAGTTTTTTCATGATGGGCTTGTTCTCCTTGCCTGGTGGATCACTTTGAGTAGGGGAAGCTGATGTCGTAACCTCCTTAACAGCAAAACTGTCTATTGATAAAGGCATTAGATTGACATCAGGCTGTCAAATGTAGTATGACTTACTAGGGCGAGGTACAGTATGCAGGTTAGAATGATTTTGAATATAATTTTGTAGCTCTTGTGGGATCAACTGGGTGTGCATATGAGGGGAATACACAGTGTCACATTGTCACAGTGGTTGGTCCTGTCTGAACACTTGTGTTGCAACAGGAGGGGTATTCATGAATTGAAGCTGCTGAGTATTGAAAGTTGTGTAGGGAGAGTATTGTATTGAGTTGTTCAAGGGAGTGCAGTGAGTGTTCTGGGATGGAAATGAGTGTCGCTGAGGGGGTATAGTAGGTTGCATTAAAGCCTCTCCAGTCCGGTGGAGAGGCATAGAAGGTAGTGGTATAGAGCCATAATTTACGCTGTTATCCACAGCATTATCTGGGAAGTTGAACCCGAAGCCATTATCCATAGTGTAGAGGGTATAATCATCTGGTGAGAGGACAAAGTGAGAGATAACATGCACATGACGTGACACATCTCAGTTGATCAACAAGCAGTTCACAACATGTGCACCGACTCTGCCATTCCAATTCAAAGTCAGATGCTTACAAATCTGGCCAGCTTATGGCCATCAGCTTTGAAAGTCACTCCATGTGCTCTCACTAAATAAACCAGCTAAATAAACTAAGAATTGAGTGGGACTACTACCATGATCCAGGAAGGGAAGAGGGGACACCTTTTCTATGTACTTCCACCTCTGAGCTCTTCCTACCCTCCCTATTTCTTTGCCCCTACTGTGTCCGAATTCCTCATTCATGCTTGCTCAGAACACAGACTGTACTCTTGACACCATCCACTTTGGTATTATCGTGAGCTCACGACAATCTAGACTCCTTCACTGCTCAAGAACTTTCTCTAGCCATTCATGATACAATATAACTGACAGTCTAATCCCTCTGGAAGGCATAGGAGACTTTCCTGAGTGCGTTTGGTGGTTTGAATCCATCTTTGAAACCAAATAGAAATGGCAATTTATCTCAAATTGTGGTTCTTGCTGCGGATTCTCCACCTCATGCTTCATAAGAAGAATATGGCAAATAACTAACGGCTTTTATTTGACTGTTATTTTGTATCTCTTGTAATTACTCTGATATGGAATGCTGGCCTGCAACATCATCGAAGGTGTCATACACTCTATTCAAGCAACTTAAATTGCAGCATGGCACAAAAAGTGCAGATTCCACACTGCTGCCAGACAAGACTAATACACCAGTGGATTGGTTTGAGGAAGTTGAAAGGGAACAAAACCAGGCATCTCTGACCTCATGATTGAATGACAGAACAGCCCCTTAACAGGCTACGTATTCTGCAAATCAATGTTAACAGATCTGAAAAAGCTCACCTAGACTTACTTAACAGCCAACTGAGTAACAATTGGGACATCGTGCTTTTACAGGAGCCTCACGTAATGAAATCTGGAAACATGAGAACCCCAGCAAAATATAGGCAGGTCTTCCCATGCAATAGAAAAATACTCAACAACCAGGTCTGTTCAGCCATCTGGGTCAACAAAAACATCAACACAAAAACCTGGAAAACAATAAACATTCCAGGAACAAATGATGTATCAGCGGTACAACTGCATGGCGACTGGGGCAGACTCTCCATCTTCAACATCTACAATGACTGTGAGCACTCAGAAACTGAAGAATGCCTAGTGGAATTTGTCAATGAAAGGAGGGAGGAGTTTACAGGCAACAACTCGGACTACATGATATGGGCCGGAGATTTCAACAGACATCATCCACTGTGGGATCACGACTCAGACACTCACCTCTTCACAGCCAAGGCCATGGACATGGCGGAACAGCTCTATGACTGACTTAACCTCTTCGACTTCAGCATGGCCCTACCGAAAGACATCCCGACACTGCAACATATGAGATCAAAATGATTCTCCCATCCAGATAATGTCTGGTGCACCACTAATGCAATTCCCTTAGTCATAGAATGTGATGTCCAACTGCAGCTATGCCCTCCAAGGACTGATCACTTCCCCATAGCAACCATCCTGAATCTAGCACAAGAATGTGTAGTGCTGGAAGAGCGATACAACTTCAAGAATGTCGACTGGGATGAATTTAGAGAAAAACTAGAATCTCGACTGGACAACATACAGGAGCCACAAGAAATACAGACAAGCAAAGACCTCAAGAATGCAGCAAAGGAGCTAATAACTGCCATACAAGATACTATACGAAGCAAAGTCAGTGTCATAAAAGAAGCAAAGGATCAAAAGAGATGGTGGAACAATGAGCTAAGTGAATTTCGCAAAACCATGAACAGACTAAGCAGCACTTTGTACAGATACCAGGCTCTAGAGGATCATGAAAGCCATGCACAATACAAAACAGCACAAAACAAGTTTGGTGAGGCAATCCTAAAAGTGAAGATAGCTCACTGGCAGGAGTTCCTGGAGGATGCAGATCCAGACACATTATGGGTAGCTCATAGATATGCCAAGAGCCCAGTGGGTGATGGAGGATGACCCCAAATACCCACACTTTGCACCAAAGATGACGCAGGTCATGAGCAGGAACACAACATGAATGAAGACAAAGCTCACATCCTAGCAAAGGCCTTCTTTCCCCCACCGCCAGCAGAAATTGACATCCTACATGACTATGAATACCTGGAACCCCTTCCAGACCCCGCTCCTATAACCACCAAGCAAATTGAGTCCCACATTCACCACCTTTCACCATTCAAGGCTTGCAGCCCAGATAAAATACCGAATGTGGTCCTGCAACAAACAACAGACCTAATATTGCCATGTCTAAATCATATATACCAGGCGACTCTCGACCTCAACTACATCTACAGCGGCTGGAAAGACTCAATGACAGCTGTTTTAAGAAAAGCGGGGAAACTGAACTATGAGATCCCAAAGGCATATCGCCCAATAGCTCTTCTTAACATGTTGGGAAAAGTACTGACCATGATTATTGCAGAAGATATGTCTTGACTAATAGAGAAGCATCAACTCATTCCAGCAACACACTTCAGTGGCAGATGACCAGGACAAACAACCACTGATGCACTACTATATCTAACACACAGGATAAAGCTTGCCTGGCACAACAAAAAGGTTGTAAGCATCCTCTTCATGGATGTTGAAGGTGCATTCCCAAATGCAGTAAAAGAATGCCTCCTCCACAACATGAAGAAAAGATGCATTCCCAAAAAATATGTCGACTTCACAGAACAGCTCCTCATGGGTTGATGAACTAAACTAAAATTTGATGACTTCACCTCGGCATGGATGGAACTAACCAATGGAATAGGCCAGGGCGACCCTTTCTCCATGGTCTCTTATCTGTTGTACAATGCTGATTTACTCAAAATTGCAGGGAGCAAAGAGACTGAGGATGCACTGGGTTACATTGATGATGTGGCAGCAGTGGCAATAGGGGATGACTTCGAGCAGACAACTGACCAGCTCTAGACCATGATGACAAAAAATGGGGGTGGTGAACAATGGAGCAAAGAGCACAACTCAAAATTCGAGATCAACAAATTTGCTATCATGCACTGTATGCAGCAAATGCAGCTGGACCCACACAACCAATGACGATGTGTGCCGCTTGACCGCCCGCAATTAGTACTCCAAGGACAGGTGATAAAAGAAGTCAACAGTTACATGTACCTAGGTGTCGAGATCAATGACCAGCTCTGCTGGCGCGCCCAAGCCAAAAAGGGAATGGCGAAGGCAAAACAATGGAACAGCTTATATGGAAGACTAACCAGACCATCAACAGGACTCAATTGCAGATTCATGCAATAGCTGTATATTGCAGTTGCAATCCCCAAGATGACTTATGCACTAGAAGTATGGTACACTCTGCCAACTCAGCCCACTGGCAGCAAGCAGAAAACTGGATCAGTAGGAGTGCTAAAATGTATGCAAACCTTACAATGACAAGCCACAATATTGATAGCAGGAGGACTTTGGACAATGCCGACAGACCTCCTTGACCCACATGCAGGACTCTATCCCATGGAGCTGCTACTCAGAAAAATATGCCATAGGGCAGCAGTGAGGTTATGTACCTTACCAGATAACCACCCCCTTCGCAGATATGTAATTGATGTAAAGAAAGACACGGCCATGACACATCTCAGCCCCATAGACTACCTCATCACAAATTACAGACTTGACCCAGAATTTTTCGAACCCATAGGCCCAGACACATCAGATCCAGCTGGGACACCCTCATACAAGATCAGCATAGTGAAAATGCAAGATGAATCAATGGAAAAGGAGACTAACAACAATGCTGACTACAAGGTATTCACAGATGGCTCAGGATACAATGACAGTGCAGGTGCAGCAGCAGTCATCTATAGGAAGAATGAAGATGTACCATTCAAATCATGGAAGTATTACCTCGGGGACCTCATGGAACACACTACCTATGAAGCAGAAGGAATTGGTGGCATTCTGGCAACCTGGTTACTCCAAGGATTGCAGCCGGCCATTGGGTGAAACTTGGTGATGATTTACACAGACAGTCAAGCGTTACTAATGGCCTTAAGTTCTAGGTGACCAGCACCTGGCCAATACATCAAAACATTACTCACAGACAAGCTCGAGAACCTATGACAGTTCCAAATCTGACTACAATGGATCTCAGGTCACACAGATGTACCAGGAAATGAAAAGGTCGACAAAGAAGCCAAGAAAGCGGCCCAGGGTAAATCTAGTCAACATCAGTGGCTACCACCAGAACTGTGAAATGGACTCCCAATTAGTGCAACAGCAGAGAAAAGGAAATACAGCACAGAACTATTGCACATGTGGAACCACAAATGGGCATCATCAAGCCGAAAAGAGAGGATGAAGAAAGTAGACTCAGAATTCCCATACAAGAAGTTCCGAGCACTGAGAGATAAGTTCACGAGAGGGCAGGCCAGCTTGCTAACACAGATCTGAACAGGTCATATTCCGCTAAATGTGTACCTACACAGAATAAGCAAGAGCGACTCCCCACGTTGTCAGCAATGCACTGAACTCATCAAAGGACCAACCCCACCAGAAACAGTGCAGCATTTCCTATTTGAGTGTCCAGCTTACTTACGAGAATGTGCCGACATGACCCGTGCACTACGAGAAGACAGCAGAGACCTAAAGGAAATCCTCAAGACAGTGGACAAAATGAAGCACCTACTTCACTATGTAGCAAAAACAAAGCGACTCAAGAAGACACATGGTGATGTAACCCCAAGAGACATGAATTGACAATGACCAGTATATTTTACAGACATATGATGCACTCGAGCATCATTCCCCACCCACATCTCACCTGACATACGATCCCTGTATGCAAACCAAACACAAAAAATGAATCTGACAAAAACTGAACCCACCAAACGATTTACTCGTGCTCAAATCATACCAGTTGCAAAGCAACCGGGTACACAAAAGAACACGTCAAGACAGCAAATATGATAACTGTATTGAAGTTACAGTACTGTACTAAATCACTCAATTTGACACCCTCTCGGATGTGTGACCAGTCAAACCATATTTTGGTTTCGACACATTGCCTTTTTAGGCGATTTTTGATGGATTTGTAAGCAAATTTAACCCCGGCACGTCATGCCGGGGGAGAAATTTTGAGTTTGTCGGCAGACAACCTTGAAATTTCGACAATTTTGAGGGGCTTGTGACCTGTGACCTGTCGAATTGAACGATTTAGTACAGTACTGTTGCATTTCATTCAATTCACCACCCCCTGTGACCTGTGACCTGCCCGGTGAAATGCCAGGTTCACCAGGTGGGCTTGGGACCTGTGACCTACCTAAAATTTCACTGGTCTTACAGAGTTGTTGTGGTGGACTGGTAGTATGTGTCAAAGTAGTTCAATGACTGCTCTAGGCAGTGGGTTCGATTCTCACCTGATGTGTTCTTTTTCGACTACTTACGTAGCAATCATCTGTCCGATTTTGGTAGCATGATATCAAACCCAGTTATGAAGACTCGGACATTGACCTCTAAGCCACAAAATACTTAGTTTAACTAATTACAGTCTCACAACTTTTATTTCTAGTAATTTAAGAATGCCAGAGTGGCAGTTCACCAGTTCTGGGGTGATTTTTGCGATTTTAAGCGCAAAAATGACCAAATTTATGGCCATCAAATGGTTTCGCCACTCAGCCTTGTGACCGCGGACAACTGTGACATTTCGCCGATTTTGGAGGGCCTGTGACCCGTGACCGGTGAATTGAACGAAATGCAACAGTACTCTGACACTCGACCAAGACTGGAGGGGCTCTAAACAGCAGCGGTGCTGCTGGGCTCATGCGGGGAGCGAGCACTGGTAGTGCGCCTCGCGGAGTGCAAGAGTCATCCATGGGCAACATGAAGTGGAACGGCCAGGGGCCGGAGGTGTACTGTACAGAAACGTTGTAAAGTCAATTATAGGGCTTCGCCCTCAGAGACTATAACATCATCAAAAAAAAAAAAAAAAAAAAAAAATTGCAGCACATTTTGATCCCGTCCACCGAAAAGGCTTTACACGTTCGGATGTGCATCCATTTATCAAACACGATTTATCACCAAAGTCGACTACCTGTTCCATGATTCAATTCTCTCGAATTTCAGGTTCGATCCTGTTCTCAAGAAAAAGCTGCAACTGTGTTGTTCTTGGCACGAAGACGACCGTTGACCGTTGATCTAGCGCCACAAGTTGAATCTCTACTTATTAAAGCACATAATATTGTACTGGCATGATGATTCAAACAGCTATTCCTGCCTTTCAAAAGGTGATCCCGCTTCGAAATTTTTCAGCACAAGGCCATGCTCAGTATGTTACTAGGAACACTGGCTAATTATTCTCATATGGAGAAGCGTTTGTAATTTGGGTAAAACGCTCCAAATCAGTACAATTGCTTGTGGCGATGCAATTCGCAATGGTGGTGGCCATATCCAAGCCTTCAAAATAAGCACCATGCAAGAAGCCTAAATCGTTCAGGAGTTAGGTCTGTAGAAATAATGACTATAGGTGTCGCATTACCAAAATACTTCCGGCTTGTTGCTTCACCCGCGAAGAAAAGTCTGCCAACGTTGGCTCTGAGATTATCTAGATGTCGACTTGCGAATGAGGGAGGCCAATTAGAGTATGAGCCTCGGAATAGAGGATTCGTATGCCATCGGGGAAAGAAGAAGTCAAGAGGTTCGGGCACCGTCACATTGCGGAACATAGACCTGACGACCTGCATCACCTCTTTCTTGACCTCACTGTCAGACAATGCTTCAACTCTCACGGAGTAATCGCCCTATACGGGTGTCAGGGTATCAAACACAAAAATATCTGAATTTACAGACCGTCACAGTTACAAAGACGATTCCAGATCCAGGGAAGAAATTTACATGGTCCAAGCTTTGCCAAACTGGATATCTTCCTCGCTCTAAATCAGCGTAGAGAGCCATCGGTACAAAAAAAAATAGAGTCAATGATAGTAAAAGGCACTCTCCGAAGATTGAAAGCACCTCGGTATCGAACCAGAACTTTCTTGGGAAGTGCAGAAATATTTTGGTATAGGTGGCCATAACCATACTCTGAATCGCCTCTTGCTTGAAACCTTCATATATAATCTCAGTGCTGGGAGGAAATGAATGTAATTGGCTTACTGGGAAGGGATGGCTTGAACACGACATCATCATTCTGAAGAACACCTAGACTGAATGTACACAAGGCGTAACCACCAGTGAGTTGCTTTCCATTCGTAAGTGTAACAGTGACGCCGGAGCTCGAATGCGATATCGTTTTTACGGTCGAATTGAGCATTCTTTGGTTGCTTGTCAAAAATTCGTTGGCTTCGAGTTGTATGAGGGCCTTGAACCCTCTTTGATCAATTGACATTTGGTTATCGTCTGAGAAGCCTCCTTGGTCTGTGTCGTAAGTGAAATTATTCCCCTTCACATTTGTGAATTGCTGGCCATGGCGTCGAAAGGCAGATTTCAAAACTTACCCATGCAGAAGCGATTGCCGAGGACTGTTCTGGCGTCTGAGCGTATTCCCAATCAAACTGAAAGTTTGAGTTTCATAATCTGCGCATTTTGCGGGGTTGAACGAAAATGACCTGATAATATTCCGATGCGCGAGCATGCGGGTTCTGTGATTTTGCTCCGACAAGTGAATAGGCAGTGCGACCGGAGATGTCGACAAGGCTCGCATTGACACGAGCACCTGGAAAACGATAAGGCTCTTTGTGGGAAGATGGGGAAAGGTGTTCTAACCAGCTAGAACTGTCAAGTTTTCGAAGTCGTCTTCAGAGTTGTTAAAATCATCGAGAAAATCGACGTGTCCAGATGTGTCGTAAGTGGCTAAAAATGCCTGGCTTTAGTCCAAGTCCAATTGCACCGCGGAGGCAGCATACAAACGCTTCCAAACCAATCATTAAATTGCGTCTTAATACTGTGCTTCTTTGCGAGGACGAAAATTGGGTTTGCTGGACCATCGCCTGTCTGCGTACCCTGAATCCAATTGGGCCCTTGTTCAATTATCTTACCTGCAAAGGAGGCAGTTTGCATACGACCGCCAAGCTCTTCGCGTGCTTCTACGATTGTGAAATCATCAATTCCTGCCTCGTGCAGCGTTCGTGCAGCTATAACACCAGTCACCCCTCCGCCTAGAATGAGAACTTTATGATGAGTCGTTTCGGCGGCCGATGATGAGGATGCTGAACAGCTCGTAAGTGAAGAGACGAGAACACACGAAAGCAGGGTGAGGGAGTGCATGCCTGGAAGGAAGACTACACGAAGTTGGATCAGCTAGAGAGATAGGTTCTTATAGAACCGGAGTCAGAGCCTCCCCTATCATCGCGTAGTTATATCAACACGCATGGCAGAGTCCCCGCTCACAACGTCGTGACGATACAATCTGTCGAGGATCAGAGCACGAGGTCCATGGAGATTCAGAAGCGACCAGACTCACAGGGAGCCAAGATTATAAATAGCAAAAGAATAATTTGTGAATGAGAATTTGTATAGCCGCAAGTCATTCTTTCTTATCAACAGGGTATCTAACAGGAAGTTGTCTATATCTTTGGGACAAAAGATACCAACGCGTACCTGTCGAAAATGTGAACATGGTGATTATTTGGTGTGATTAGCACGTACCGTCCATCCACTCTCCACTTCTCACCACTGGCATCCAACTTCTCAGCAATCTCCTTACTAATGCCCACAACGACATCTGCCTTGTTGGTCCTAAGACTCAACAATGGGAAGGCACCTGCCAAAGGGCCTAATCGACACCATCAGTAGTTGGCACGACACATATACGAACAATGCTACCTATTGCCTCAGCAAACGGTGTCCAGGCAGGCCATCGAATGTCGCCAGTAAGTCTGTTTGCAAACGTCAAGAAACGATACAGATTTTCAGAGTTTCTTTGAAACTTACTTTCTGAAACTGAATTGAAGAACATTGACTACTTAGCCGAGCAATTATGCTAAACAGGAACTTACTTCAGATCGCCCTAGACCAGCATTCAAATTCACAATAGGTCGCTGAGAATTCATAGCAATACCCACTTTAAATACAACGAGCCCGCTGTCTTTTAACTGCGAAAAGTTTCAGGAGCTTCCGTCTCCATGTCCCAGTACGGCCTTGGTGTAGTCCAAAACTCTGCCGGTCGACTATGCGCCGTCCCTGCTAGTGGAGTGTCTAGAGGAACGGAAAGGCTGAATACCCCTGTATCAAGGTATCTTTTCCAGCGAGAAATCATTTCCTCGAGATGATCGCTACCTGACTGCAATTCATGGGCAATACTGATCGGAAAGAAGGACGTGTCCGATAGAGTCGTAAATGTGTCCTTGAAATCAGGCGGTGTCACGTCCGATACAAACCAAGGAATGAGTTTGGGACTTTAGGTGTACTTCTGTCAGTCTATCTCCTTACAAGGACTAATGACTTACTTACTGGAAGACGACTTTTGCGACGTAAGGCGTGTACGTAACCAGAAAATCGGCGAACACAAGGTCAGTAAAAAGCTTTTACTGGTAGGTCAGAATTGATGAATCATTTATAACGTTCTTTAATAGTTACCTCAAACCCCGCTGGTCAATTTGAAATTAGAAACTTGATGGCGGAGGCGTGAAAGGTAAACCCACAGTTGTCTAGAACAAAATGAAATTGTGCATCCTTTAAAGTTTGAATATGTTTCCAGACAGCTTCTTCATCATCGCACAAGATAAACTTCTTTCTAGCAGCTTGAGCTTCCTTGCCCACTGACTGCAGTTGATGGATGTCCTCCTGGGACAAGTGAGTAAGCAATGACAGGTCCTAATAAGAGTGGTTTGCATTGCGGGTTATTTTTCGACATTTTAAACCGCTGGCAGACCGTTGCATTTCCCCTAGATACGAGTAAGTCTGAAAAATCTAAGTTAAACCTCGTGCAAAACTTACCAAAGGCACATTTGGATCATCTCATTGAATAGGACTTTGAGAATCTCGGGATCAGACTGGATGTCGTCTCCGCCGACTCCTATCTCGTGCATCGTCGTTGCGATGTCTATACGACAGACAGCGTAATAAGACCTCAATGCTCCATTAAATGCGTAACAAGGTCATACGAAAGATTGATTTGCCAGATTGCTGGAAGGTATTCATCTTCTGGTCATAAAATGGATCATATGACTTCCAATGCTCCGTCTGCACAAAATGAGAGCGAAGAAGACGATATCTGCACACCAATTCAAGTCGTGTACACATGCAAACTGTCGTACGTACAGATAACATCTGAAAACGTAATCAGATTCAGGAGGAAAATGCGAATCCTGAAGATGGCGCACTCGGCAAACAACCAAGGAGCTGTAAACCACGTATTTCGTTTGTCCTCTGCAAGAGCTTGCAGCTCGGCGTTGTAAAGCGCAACGCTGGGTTCTCCGTCGTCCGGGATGTTCCTTGGAGAAAGGAAGTGACATCAAACCGTTTTGAGGATACCCAAAGCACTCACTCCAGCGGCTTATCTCTTCCCATCTCATACTTCAACTTGCCAACTTTCTCGATGATACCTTTCCCTTCTTCAATTCTCTTCATCAGATCTTCCTTATCCGCATCACTTGCTGCGCTGACCTGCAGAGATAAATTATGAGATGCTTTGTGAAGAGTGTCGACTACTCCAGTAAGGATGATCGGCCATCGCTTTACAACTGTGTCGTATCTAGAGTCAAGTTCATCGCAATGCAAGAGATGTACTTTAGGAAATTCATACTCACGAGAACCTAAAATGGGCAATGACATTTATGTTGAGACATGTCTTCATACATGAGCTTATGCATCCTACCCAGATTTATCCGTTGGATCATAAGGGGGGTATGGAGGTGAAAAAGGCATGTTTCCTGAAGGTGGCTGAAGGTAAAGAAAGAAACTATCGGACAGTCGGAACCACCTGATTTCGGGCCGTTCAAACCGGTCCATTCCAGGTCGAATGATACTAAGATTTCGCTTTCGGCTGGTTACTCATGGCTGTGGGGAATACTGATACCGGATTCTGAGTTTGAAATTAGATATAATGTAAGCGAGAACGTGACCGGTAGACCGGGTCCAGACTCCAGCCACAACAAAAGCCGGCACTATTGCGCAGTGCGCACACCCCGCATCGTGCTTGCCTCCGGGTAGGAGGAACAGGAAAAATTATTAGCTACATTGGTACTCATGCTAGCATTGCATAAAGTAAAGTAAAATAAAAATATTGGGATACCTAACTGTGCATTTTGAAAGAATGAATTTTGCAGTGGGTTGCATGGCACGGAACAGTGCCAGAGCCAGCCAAATTATAATAGTTTACTCATCAATTAGAATTCATCTTATCAATCTAGAGCTGTTGAGCACATCATATCTAAGCGGGTATTCTGCAGCCAATGAGAAAAAACGTAAGAAAAGGGTCATTTTGATCATCTACGCGAGTATCCAGCGCCGCAGGCGAAATTTGATAAAAATACTGTGTGTGTACGTAAAATCACAGTGCCGAATAGTAAGACAGTGGGCGCTTTGCTTAGCACTGCTGGCAACAGGTTATTTAAGTAGACTAAAAATGATTAAAAAAATAAATTAAACATGTTTACATGTTTTTGACCATTTTTTGAGTTCTTGAATCTATTAAAAATGATATATTTTAATTCTGAAAAAATATAATACAGATCCTACCTGTATTATAAAGTTCTTAGCCCCACAGAATCTAAAGTTTACATCATGTTTTTGTATAGACAAAAGCTTTTGTTAAATTTCACATTCACAATTTCTTTTGTTGTCTCGTAAATGATAAATTTAGCAAGAATTTTTGTTGTTGGATAAACAAAAAGAACAATGTTTCGCACCCAAACTGAATTGAAAATATTTTTAACTTATTTTAAAGGGACCAAAACTTGTCTTAAATACTACAATTGACAACGAGAACAATAAAACAATAAACTCTACCTTTCTGTCACCATTTTTGATCAAAAAAATTTAGCACAAGTATTGCATTTAACAGGCCTATAAATATGCTAAAAATGAAGTGTTTGACAAAAGAATTTCTGTACCAGCAATTGTTGAGTTGAAAATAGATTTTATGTGACGGAAAAGCAGACCAAGAACATAAACATGTTTAATTTATTTATTTAATCATTTTTGGTCAACTTAAATAACCTGTTGCCAGCAGTGTAGGTAGCTCAGGAAGGGGTTTCAACATAGTTGGGACTAGGAGACAGCTTTCCTTTCTTCCCTTTTCTTTTCCTTTTTCTTTTTTTCTTTTCTTTTTTCTTTTTTACATAAGGACCCACACACACCGGTATCCAGCCAAGATTTCGGCCAAATCCCAAGAAATTGCATGTATATATAATGTTTAGAAGTTCACCAGACAAGAAGCACAGAATTTAGAGAAAGATGCCAGCATATTTAATTTCCGTCCAGATTGAAGCTCAGGCCCGTGACAAGACTCAAGACATCCTTGTTTGAAGGTCCTCATACTGTTTCGGGGTATAGGTTTTCTAATCCAACAGAGAGTAAGACTACAATTAAGATCCAAAACCAATAGATATGCTTGCCTGCGAAAATGCGTGCATCTGAGCGATTTGGTCCTTCAGAAGTTCGTTCACTGGAATAAACTATTTATGATTCTGGCGAAGTGCAGTCAATGAGATTGTCTACCCATGCGGTGCCGCTGCAGGGTCGTCTTCTTCTCAAAGGCCTTGTTACAAATTATGAAGTTGAAGGAGAAGGCAGAAATGAAACATGACTTACGTCGCTGACGAGAACAATAGCATAGCTTTCGCCGCAGCCGCTTGACTGGTCTTCAATCTCAAGATGGGTAACAGGAATTGCTCTTTTGATAGCTTTTTCGAGGGCAATGGTGTCTATGGGCATAGCGCCTGTCGAGGGAGGGATGCAGAGTGACGAGTGAGTGCGAAGGTGGAGAGCTATCTCATCTGATAAGATCCAGCAGCTTATATAATGATGGTGTGTAAGCACCGGCATTTTTAAACCATCCTTCCTTGCTTTGCACTCTCAGGCCCAGGCTACGTCTTGGGATAAAGACTCGCAGTTATTTCGGTGACTCGAGTGGCCGTACAAACTTCAGTCAGGCTAGCGCTGCCATGGTGTTGTTCTGGTACCTGTTGACCACTCCAGTCGTGAACTATGTCGCCAAACTGCGACCTGACAATATTCACGGTTTTTCGCTGTCATTATGACTTGCCATATCATATCCGTAATGCTTCCTGCTATGTACGGCTCTTAAAATTTGCAACACGGTGTTGCCTGTCTTTCACGAATCTTTGAATACCCCAGGAAATTGAAGTCTGGGGTTCATACTAGCTAGAGCTCGTGGCTTTGGCTGCCAGTGGGCACTGCTAAGCGCACGAACTGTCAACTATTATCTGACCATTATCCATATATACGAACTTCCAGGCAACATCACTGTCAATACTTCTCCCAGCATGCACCGTTCCTGGCGATTCGACAAACCTAACGCGTCTGCTTGACACTCATGTAGACATTGTCATGCTGCATTCCTGGCTCAAATCGGCTTTCGCCGACTACACAAAGGTTTTTCTTCTACCGCATGTCATACCATGACTTTACAATTTTTTCTCTGGAAGAAAGCTTCAGCAACGGTGAGTCTGTTTCCTGTCTACTTCCGT